>JAQFZQ010001446.1:0-19555 GCA_034696005.1 Glomeris marginata | reverse complement strand
TACCGAGCAAAGCGTTTGTATGGTTTCTATGGAAAAGGTACTGAGAAAGGTACTGACTTTCGAACAACTGAGCCACGTCTGAGCGTATAACTTTTTTTTCAATTTGTAATGGATTTCTGGTTGCGCCAGTCTATAAGGGACACAAATAGCTACTTACAAACCAATTATCAGGGTACCTTACAAAATCCTGTCAGTTCACCTTTAATGACCGGTTAAAGTCTAAATTATCTAAATTAGTATTACCCTTGGACAAAGTGCTATTCGTGATGGCACACCAAGTTGTTGCAAGATTCCAACGTGCGCAACCATTTCAAGGTTGAAACATCGTTACGGAATAGTAAAAAACCATGCAAACAAAATGCATGCATACAGTGATGAAAGTCGGACGATTTGATCCTACAAGGTCAGACCGATTGAGCGGCCAAAAAAAGCTGATAGTTTGTTTGCAGGATCAATCGCTTATTGGATTCCCTAGCTGCGTATCACATCAAATTTATGCTAAAATGTTATGTGGTTAGAAGCAAACAATAACAAGTTTGAGGGAAGAGAATGGGATGGTTTTGTTTATCATAAGCGGTCACCTCATTTTTCCCCAATCATTTCCATATTCTCCATTTCCATTGTACACACATAACAGCTGTGCTGTGTATATACTATGGTAATTTGCCCATTTTCAAGGCCACTTTCCACTCCTAGTTCTACAAAGACTTTCACTTATGACAAAGATTCCTAAAATATAAAGTACCTACGGCTACCTTAAAGGTGAACTAACATATGGTTTTGTTAGGTACCCTAAGACTTAAAGGTGAACTGACAAGGTTTTGTAACATACCCTGGAAAGTGTGCAATTCTACAGAATTGATGCTAATAAAAAGATTGACACAAACAAAACTTTTTAAAAAATTGTTTCAAAAAGTTACGAGTAGTTAAAAAGGGCGTCATGGAAGGAAGGTGTCACCGCGCTGGTGTTACAATGTCCTGTTTTGGCAAAATTTGAATTTTCAGCCAATGAGGCCAAGAGCCTCTGCAATTTCAGCCAATGGCAGAGCTTATCAATGGCGCTCCTGTGTATGTATCTCAGAATATACTACTCAGTACACTCCACAAATATGAAACTAAATAATTCATATCTATGGCAATAATGCTTCAAATGGCCTCAAATTTTTAGACAATGTTCCTAAATTAGCAGCAATCAAATGCTAGTTTTTTCAGGGTATGTTGCAAAACCTTGTCAGTTCACCTTTAAGTTTGCTAGATCAGAGGTCGGCTAGCATAGGAAAACATCCTAGCTTAATTACCCCAGACAAACAGGACTGACTGTATAGTATATAAAACTGTATAAACTTACGGAAAGTTGTTTGTGTTCCAGGCATCGCAACAGGTCTTCGGCTTATGGGGCCTGTAGTGGGATCGTTCCTGGCCAGCTTCTGCCTCAGCATCTACGTGAGCCTGGTGGAGCCGACAGCCATAAGTCACAAGGACCCTCGTTGGGTTGGGGCTTGGTGGCTGGGCTTCCTCGTCCTCGCGGCATCCTACGTTCTGGGAGCTATGATGGTGGTGCTCTTCCCTCGAAGTCTGCCCAGGAAGTCAGTTGACACATTGGACCAACCAGGCGAACAACCTCAGCAGGAACTGGCTCTGAAACCGGACAAACCGAAAGGCAACGTCAAAGGTCAGTGTTCAACTGGAACGGGTTCGTTGTTTGGGACAAATAGCAGGAAGTGACAAGTTTTGTGTTTTGAATGCTAATGCAAAGCCGTGTCTAAAGTGTCCTTCGGATTTTCGACAAACATACAATAATGAAAGTGTATTTTTAACCTGGTTATTGCGCAAACTCAATGGAAATTTCTTTAGGAAATTCACAATTTCCATGTTTTTAGCTCATGTTTTTGGATTGAATGAATGTTGCAGATTTCAAGGCCACCATGAAACGCCTGCTCACCAACAAGGTGCTGCTCTGCCACGCCATGTCCCGCTGTTTCCACTTATTCGGCACCAACGGCTACTCCGCCTTCATGCCCAAGTACCTGGAATCAAACTTCCGGCAGACAGCATCCGGTGCCAGTTTCTTAGCCGGAGTGTCCGGCAGTCTCATGCGTATGGTCGGCATCCTAGCCACGGGTCTTGTCCTTCGCAAATGGAAGCCCAGGACCTCTTGGGTGACCGGCTGGAACCTCGTTTTGGACGTTGTGTACATCGGAGCCCTGGCTGCTCTCATGGTGCTCAGCTGTCCCAACGGCTCCGAGATGGTGGGATTCGATGCTAACGCCAAGGCCGTGGACTCCGGATCCGGGTAAGTTGTTACTTTACCTCCTCTGAATCACGAGATGTAGAGGAACTGACAAGGAGGGTGTTGATGTAACTTGCAGAGGAGGCCAATTGGGAGCTTGCGGAGGCCGGTGCGACTGCTCGCAGCAGTCGTTCAACCCGGTGTGCCTAGATGGCAGGAACTACTTTTCTCCATGTCACGCTGGTTGCCGGACAACGTACAGGATCGATGGCACCAAGGAGCAGATGTACGGCAACTGCACTTGCGCCATCGACGATCCGGCCATGTCCAACGCCACCTACCAGCTGGAGAACTCAACACAGTCCTCCAACGACTGGTCTTGGACAGCTGTTGCCGGATACTGCTCACAGACCTGCTCCCAATTCCAGGCTTACTTGCTGACGGTCGGTGCCACCAAACTGGTGATGGCTACCAGGAAGGTCGGCAGGTTACTCATTACACTCAGGTGTGTCGAGGAGAAGGACAAGAGTGTTGCTCTGGCTCTGTACGCGGTCATGGAGAGTCTTTTCGGTAAGGTGGTCATCGCGTGGTCTCCAATTATTACATTGACTTGACTAACAGGGTCCATTGTTTCGTAGCTTACATCCCATGTGCGGTGATCTACGGTGCCCTGTTGGACAAGGCCTGCATCCTGTGGGCCGGAAGTGAGGGTCAAGGTGGTCACTGTTGGATCTATGACTCAAACTTCCTGCGGTATGCCATGCACGGCATAACAATGGCGGCTTTCGTCGGAGGAACTCTTCTCGATGCTGTGGTACTTTACCAGTGCCGCAAGATGGCGCTCTTCGGAGACGAAGATCCCAAAACTGACAGTAACATTAACAATAATAATAACAACTACAAGAAGGAAGATGAGAGCGAGTCTTCTCCAAAGGGTCAAAACCATCAAGAGCACATGGCCGAGGCTGTTTCCAGGATATCCATAGATTGATAACACACTTGCGGCACATTCCCTAGTCCACAACTCCACTCATTATTTATTCCTCGCTGTTTTTTTATACGCAATCTTTTATATATATATATATATAAGACGAACAAAAAGGTGATCGAATTGTGATCAACGAATTTTTGTATGACATATGTACACTGCCTGTATATTGTATTTATTAAATAAATACTTCATGTACATTTGAATTTAACGTTGTTCATAGTATTATAGTAACCAAAATGGTGACCCTCCCCAGAAGTATAAAGCCCTGTAGTCCAGTCATTAGGTACTTTTGTCATGCAAAAGGTTGAGGAGTTTTGAAACTTTGCAAGATTGTATACAGACTTGTTGCCACTCGTGCCGCTATCTTGACAAAATGGCGCCCATTATCAGTTTTTGTCATAACTCAGTTTCTGCAGGTTTTAGAAACAATGTTTCAAATTGAAAGTTAGAGAAGATATCATTTGCTACAATATTGCTCATATACATGTTTTTTGTCAGACTAATAGTTTCCGAGTTACAGGGCTGAACATTAGGGCAAAGTTTTCAAAGTTTTTCCACGCCACCCATGAGGTAGAGTTTAGCATCGTGTTTTCTTTTACTGTGTTATTATTCCCAAATAGAACATTGAGGTCTTGCCTGTGTGAGTTCTGGGTTCTGACTGACTTTATTGGTCACTGCCACCAGGTGGCGCTCACCATTTGATACATTGATACAGTATCGATACATAGTCAATGTTGCCCACTACATTCCTGATAGGCCTAATCCACACTCCGACAGACACATTTTCTGTCATTTTTCACTACGTGGTGTCCTTGGTTCACTCCAACGAATCAAGGTCATAATCAGACTCAAATGTGTCTTCATGGTCGGAATCCACTACCGAATCAGAAATGTTTTCACATACTGTCCCGTTACAATAGACACAGCACTCTAAGCCCTTTTTCCAACAAACATCCACACGCTCCTGCACAGCCTTTTTACTACGTTTATATACACTGCTCGTGAATGGTATATTTGATTGTCACGTTACAGGGACCTCTTCCAGCACATTTTTACCCAACTTCCCTACATTGTAGAGAGCTGACAATTTTTATATGTGCCAGTCTCGCAGCCCCATTCAATCAATCGACATTTTTTGTAGGTTGTTATACTATCTTGCAAGTATAGAATGCGGCAATTCCTGATTGGCAGGTTCAAACTGGTTGCTTCGTTCATTGGTTTGATCGTGAAGATGTCTTGCAGCATCTCTCGTGGGTGTCAGGGACGTGAGATTAAACTTTTTCTTGGTCACACTCCGTGACGGGATTTGTAACGGGACAGCATGTGAAAACATTCATGACTTGGTAGCAGATTCCAACATCCGAAGACCCGTTCGATGCTGGTTACGTCCTTGATTCGTTGGACTGCGTGTTGGAGGAGACGGGAGACGAACACGTTTCCAGATAGTGAACCAGGGACACCACTTAGTGCAAAACGACAGAAAATGTGCCTGTAAGTTTAGAGTGTGGATTAGGTCTAACCTAACATGCAGGGATACCACATTTAAAAAATGTTGCTTAATACAGTGATTTTAAAAACTTCGCCTTAATGTTCCGCCCTGTAACTCGGAAACTATTAGTCTGACAAAAAACATGCATAAGAGCAATATTGTAGCAAATGATATCTTCTTCAACTTTCAATAATAAGTTGACCTTCGCAGTGACGTCACGCCATGTACACTCACTAAGCATGAGTTTCTGGTGTCATCATAGCGAAGCACACCGTTTCAATTTCATTCACTGAAATCTTGCAGAAATAAACCATGAGTGATATTCTAAGAATGAAACAATACTATTTTATTGCTTCAGCTTGAATATCGTTTGATGGTAGCTTAATTAGCCTGCTGGGCGGAGTTTAGACGAATCATAGGTTCAATTGTAATTGTAATTGTACAAATGAAATCATCAAACAAACCACAATTAACTTTTGAACGTACTATAATATACAGGGTGTTCCACTTATTAACATGATTTCTTTGTATTGTACAAAATTGCAGTTAGTTAAAAATCTCATCGACATGATATTATGGTAAGAAAGTTGTAGAGGACCATTACAATTGGACAGAATCCACATTGTTTCAAATAAGATCAGGATTGTGTATCCCTTCCATAGGCGCGTCAAAAATTTTACAAGAATAGGCGCGTCGGCACCTCACAGGCGCCAAACGTTTAATGTTCATTTTAAATATATAACAACACTAGTTTATTGAAAATAATAATTAGATTTTGCCAAACTTTAACCATGAATGCATCAATGATGCAGGAACCAGCAGATTGACTGCTAAATATCGATTTTCAATGCGGTTAGGCCTATCCAATCCAGCCAAACCGAAACTTTGCTATCACTAATAATGTGTTTTTGATTAATTAGAGCTGCATTTCCATTGTAAACTAGTTTCATTTTCTTCTAGGAGACACATTTGAGGGGTATACAAAAGGAAAACCGTCTAAAAAAAATTATAACTATACGAATTTTGAGCTTTTCGAACCATGGCGCCTGGGAGGCTATGACGCGCCTATGGAAGGGGTATTTGTCCGCTAGGTGGCAGTCATACGTACAAATATCATCCATTTCCTGACTTAGAAACATTGTGAACAAAATAAAAACTTCAGCAAAACCTGTTCTATTTATGGATGAAATGGATGAGAACTGAAGTCTTTTTCCGATATTGTAAACACGGAAGTTGTAGGATGCCTCCATACACTTCCGCAAATAACGTCACACATGAATCTTGTTGATAAATACTGATCCCACCCATTTTTGAAGCTCAAACGTGACGTCATACTTTCCAAACTTCAACACATCACATGAGCAATGCAAGAATTTTACAAATCTGTCACGTGTATACCTATATTTCATTCTAGTTTCAAGTTTGTCCACGTTTTTACTGGGACATATCACACGTGTGTGTGTATAATTATATAGATAGACAAGAACATGGTTTTCATTTTCCAAAAGGTCATCGTTCATCATGTGCATATATTAAATTAACAATCTGCACATCATGCACAATGAGTAATTGGTGTGCAATACATTTCTAGGAACTTATAAAGTGCTTAACATCATTTTAATCCCCATAGTATATTGATCTGAAAATATAATTTACAAAACAGAATAACACTAAAAGGCTTTGAGTTCATTGTACACAGTGGTATGTTACGGATATATGCTCTCCAGATGGAGCTCTTATCAAAATATCCAAGCAGCCAGTAAGTATACAGGGTGATTCAAACTCTCTGTACAAACTTTAATGCATGTGGACCACTATATCTTTGGGTGCATCAAAGAATTTGTAATATCAACAGGAGCAACAACAATTGTCCGCTTCTATTAGTGCTTTGTTTATCAGTAAATTCGGTATTTTAGCATCCGAGGGATGATATTCTTTGTCTTAGTTAGTTGTGAACTATCCTCTTGTAACAAACGCTTGTCCACTCAATAAAAGTGAGCCAAAGACAGTGTTTCGTGTGATCACGTCGCAAAATAAATGAGAGAAATTCAGAGGAAAGTAACACCGCGGCTTGATACGGGTTGGTGGTGCGGTGCTGTACGGTACAATGGCACGATTATTAGAGGGTGAAGCTATTCCAAAATATCCGCACATGCTGAGTTTTTGCAAGCTGCAAAAGTCGGTCGGTCGGTCGGGGCAAGATGGTCCCAAAATAGACACTCCTAGTTGGGATGTGGCGGTGATCGGAGCAAGCAACGTATATAGCGCATGGGCATTGCGAGATCATCATCCATGCTACCTAGCTACTACATTGCTGAGTAAAGCTAGTTGAGAAATGTGAAGTGGGAAAATGTCGAGAGGAGGTGACGACATTTGCCCCATGGGCTTCGCGCCACATTCGGTGCGCCCCACCAGATGCAAGAGGTGTTTCAGGTACACAAACCTCTCGTTGTTCGCACTTGACTAAAATAAATGGCGCACACATATACTGCGCATCTATATTTACGGTGCGTTTAAATCGGTGTTGATTCAAATTGGAGCAGGGATTACAGCGAGCACAAGAAGAGAGGAGAGAAGGAGATCGTGAAGCCGGCCATCGTACCACCACCTACACCTCCTACTCCCATTCCTCCACCTCCTACTACTCCACCTCCACAGGAACAACCGTCCACGTCCACCGCAGTCGTTCGAAGGAGGAGACCTCGACCGATAGAAGTCGAGGAGCAAGTCGAAGATGCCGCAACGACACGCAGAAGGTACAACACGCGGTACAATACAACACAAAACAATGGACGCTATAGTAAACAGAACTGCATGAAAACTGTTCAAGTTTTGAACATAACACTACACAAATGTTCAGAAAGTACAGTGAACGGACAAACATTTGGCCGTATTCCAAAACATAAAATGCTTTCTGCCGCACGGTCGCCATTTTGTAAATCCTTGTGCCACTAAGTGTTGCACAAGGATGTCAGGACATAAAATTTGAGATGTTCTCTCTCATTATAACATGATTAGCATAAACCAATTGAGATCCATTGCTTGGACTTCAAAATCCGATTACTCATTTTCATCCTAGCTGTATTTTCCATAAGCTTGATTTGTAGATGATCGCTCGAGCGAGCTTCTCTATACTATAGTGACAAGTGTTCTGTTTAAACTGAAGGGTTCGGACGAGGCCAGGCTCTTGGTCATACTCGAGTACTGAATCTAGTCCAGAGGCGAAAGAGGAAAGGGCCGAAGAGGAGCGCAGGTCGGCCCTTCCGACGGACGCCGGTGACGGACAACAGGTGAATTCGCCGGACGTCGAGTTCATCCTGCACGTGAAGCAGCAGAGGGCCCGGGACATGGAGGATGACGAAGACGCCCTAAGTACGGCGCCCACGGAGACCACCATAACGATGGTGCAAGATGGCGGCGACGAAGCTCTAGCGGCCAAGGTGCGCGAGATGAGCGATAGGTGTGCGCAACTAGAACGGGAGAAACGCCAACTGGAACGGGAACGTCGGAACACGGAGTCGGAAAGCGCCGTGCTGGAAGCGGCCGCCGCTGAGCTGCTCACTCTCAGGGCACAGCTCTTCGAGCTTAGGACCCGTAACGAGGACTGCAACGACGAAAGTGCCAGCCTCCGCCTCGAGGTCAAGGAACTCCGGCAAGAGCTGGACGCCAGGCCAAAGCAGGAGGATGTGCGTATAACAACCCTTAAGTATATTTTGTCCAGAAACTATTTCATTTCTGCTGTAACCCCAACCTACCCCGAGCTACGGTCTGACCAAATGTGGACTATCATTCTGCCGCACCCTGTATATAAATGCACAATAACTTACAGGATGATGCAAAAGTTTAGTAATTTTTTAATAATCTGAAAATGTGACATAAAATAAAAGTAATAACTGTGGGTCTGTAACATGTCAAGGGAACATCTGTTGGTGACATCAGTGATGGCCTTGAAGTACACTTTCAAGGTCAGGCGGATTCTACATCGGCCAGCTTTTGAGCTGGTTCCAAACTATGTGGAGAAAATTGGATTCTTCACAATTCTAAAGCCACAAAAGACTGGCTGAATGTAAAAATTGTTAATGTGATGTCTTGGCCTGCTCGCAGCCCAGATCTAAACCCTATAGAGAAATTCTGGGGAACCATTGTTAGGGAGAAGTGTATACCCATGTGGTCGCCAATTTGGCAGCGTGGATGCACTCAAATATGCCGTCATGGATTCCTGGTGCTAACTCAGCCCGGAAATACCCCAGCATTTAGTTTTGATGATGTAAAGAAGAGTTTTTGAGTAAATTAAGGCTAAGGGAGGTTCAATTCCTTTGTAATTAGGTTTTAGAAGGATATTTTACAACTGTCCACTAAATGCTTTTTTGTCCGGTCAGACATTGCAAGCAAACATCTTATGTTACAGGCACAAAATTTTTAGGATTTAAAGCTTGAACTGTATGTTACCAAATGGTAATCATCAAGCATGTAATGCGCAATCACATTCATAATTATTCAGCGAGAATATCCGCATAACAAACGCTATTAGTGCCATTTTGCAGTGAAGCTGCCCCACCGGATGCGATTAGGCATGCGCAGGCTACAAATAAATCAAAATAAATTCACAGTCTTCCTCGAAAATTATGAAATATCCTTCATTAGACTAATTTATATGTTCCTTGTGAAGTTCCAAATTGGAACTATGGCCCTAACTACAACGGTTCAAAAGTTAGATTTGGTATAACCTTGAAGGTGACGCCAAAGGTCATGTGCGATATTATTTTTGTTATCCTCACATAAGCCTTGCTATTCACTGGTAACACTCACCGTTTCACGGATATTTCAAGGGGCCCCGACTATTTGGACACACTGTATATGTAGAGAACACAACATGAACGGTTAAGATCAAAAGATGGACATTGTTCAATCAAAAATCGTGCATTGACTGTGATCCAGTATTGAACACAATGAAACAATAGAGGAATGACGCAGGACACCAGTTTCACCAACAAGGTAAACAAGCAAACAAACAAACAGACGTCTTTGTTCGACGATGACATAATGCGATTGTGCGTGACAACCATTACACAACACAATATTACATAGTTCACCATCTGAATGCAACAAATAAAATTCCGAACATTAGACAGCCTATTCAATCACATTTGATTATTTGCTGAATTTGGGATTACTTTGTTAGAGGTGGGATAAACAGGGAACAAATATTGGCAGCCAATCACAGGGTCAAGAATCGATTTATATCTGTGACTAAACAGGGTTCAGTAGTATGCTGGTACCAGGAGAAGTGTGGTCTCCACAACGCCCATTTGTTCGCAGAAAATGGGTGGGTCGTGATAACCACGCTTGTCCTGAGACACACACTGTATAGGATAGGCTAAGGCTAGTAGAATAAAGGCTAATAAGAGTTGTTTCTGGTACCTATCGCAGGTGCGTCGAGTCGTGACAGAACTGGAGGGGAAACTTCATGCAGCCGAAGCCCTTTGCGAAGAACTCATGGACGAGAACGAGGCCATGAAGCGTGAGATGAGGGACATGGAAGACGAGTTGGACGAGATGCAGGACAACTTCCGCGAGGAGCAGGCTGACGAATACCGGGACCTCAAGAAGGAACTGGAACAGGCGTCCAAGAACTGTCGTATCCTCCAGTTCAAGTTGCGCAAGAGCGAGAGGCGCAGCGAGCAGCTCGAACTGGACAACGCCGCTCTCCACCAAAAGGTCTCTTCCCTCCTTCTCTTATTACTTAGTGCCTTTCCTGGTTTCCATTCACTGAACTAATTTCATTCTTTTAACGCAGGTCGCTGGACAAGGGGATGCCGTGACCGCAGGAGGCAACGAGAGACTGGTCCAACTTCAAGCCGAGTTGAACAGCGCTCGCCAAGTGGCCGTGCAGATGCACACCGAGATGCAACAACTGAAGGATAAACTTTCGGCTGATGATAACCAGTCCACACAGTCATCCAAAGAGGTAGTTAGTTACCCTTCAACTGACTATAGCTACCAAACTTTCCATAGGGTTCTCCCGATCATTCTTACTTTTGGACGAATAAGAGGATTACTGTAATTTCCGACCACCGTAACGATTTGAAATGGTTATTGGAACAGGTTGAGGGTGGTTTGCCTGCTCTGCCACCACTGCGAGGACATCCGGACGGCGGTTCCAATAAGGATGACCCGGCACAACTTCTACGGGAACTATGCGATTCGGTGGAAAGGGAACGCGATCTCCGCGAGCAGCTCAAGTTCTCCGAAGAGGAGGTCCGTAATACGGTGTTGTTCATTTTTCGCATTATAACCTGTTTGTTACTGGTGAACAGGCCAAGTCGCTACGTAACAAATTGACCAGGGTGGAAGAGGAGAACGAGAGTCTGGTGATGCAGATGAAGAAGATGGCCAGCAGCGGCAAGCAGTCCCGATTCCGTCGCGTAGGAGACCAATCTCAGGAGGACTCCGATCCCCAGGGTCAGCCGGAAGGACCATCGGCCGCAGACCTCAAACTGCAGCTTGAACTGAACGAGCAGGAAACGCTGCTGTTGCGCAAGAAACTCCAAGAGTCATCCGAGGACAACGACAAGTTACGTGCTGAGCTCACCCTCTCGCAGGTGGTACTCCAAATCCACAACTCCAGTGTTAGTTTAAAGTTGTATTATAGCATCTGCATATGTAACAGGAGCGGCTGGAAGAAGCTAAAAGGGCAACATTGACCCAAGAGTCAACAGCCACCCAGGGCTCTCTGGAAGGTTACACCGAGTTGGGCATGGACATGCTGCGTCAAGAGGCCACAGAGCTTCGCCGTAAGATCCTCGGGTCGGAACGAGAGAATGAGAGTTTGAAGGCTCAGTTGGATGCGCTGCGTGGCTCTGGGTCGAGTCGGAGAGGGTCAAAAGCCCAGGCCCTGGGACAACGTAGCAAGTCTCTTGATGGAGACGTTCAACTTGACTTGCGCAGGCAGTTGCAATTGGTGGAACAGGAAGCGTCGATCCTGCGTCAGAAGGTGGTGGAACTGGAGGGTGACAACGACCGTCTGGTGGCCGAGAACCGGGCTTTGCAGCTGCGGCCGGCCAACGCGGTTGCCAAGAAGACCAAGCCAAAGAGCGCCATCAGTAGTGAGAAGCAGAAGACAGTGGTGCCACGTGTCGAAACTGGTAATTGCTGCAACTGTCCAGTGACTATATAACACCCTTGCTGTATAGTAGTTACTTGTTGGCTTTTGCAGGAATACAGACCGATGCTGGCAAGGAGCGAGATGAGGCAGATGGTAAGATCACCAATGAACTGGCCAATGGCCAGAAGCTGGTCAAAGCAGAGAAGAAGGTTGCGGAGCTACTGGCAGCATTGAAAGAAGCGGGAGAAACAAAGAACAAGTTGCAGCAGTCGTTGGATGAAATGCGAAAACAGGTAATTAATTACCTTCACACACTAGTAGCAAAAACTGACCATCATCAGTCTGAATTCAATGTGTCCTGGCATGATCATTACAGCTAGAGGCAGACAAAGAGAAACTGAAGCTGGTGGATACTAGGCAATCGGAGGTTGCAGTTGGTTGGCTGAAGGAACGTGAGGATCTGAAAAAGCAGCTGCAGGAGAGTCAGAAGAAGTTCGAAGCTGAACAACAACGCTCCAAAGACAGGGTACAATTAATATAAGCCTATAGATTATCAGCTATAGGACACAATTGCATGTTGCAGGAAGCATCATTGACCGCGGAGCTTTCCAAGAAGAACACTTTGACAGCCGATGGAGCGGAGCGCCGCGAACGGGAACTGAAGTCGCAGAAAGAGTTAGTGGAGCAGCTTCGAAGCAGGGTAGCCGATGGAGAATTGAGAGTTCTTCAGGCCGAGGGGGCAGTCAGGGAAGCCGAAGACACGTGTCGCCGCGAGAGGGAAACGTGGCGCAGCGAACGCTTGGACATGGAAGCCCAAGTGAAGGCCGAGAGGAAATCTCGGGAAAGGGCCGAAAGAGACCATGAGGATGAGCTGAAGGACAGAGACGGGGACATCCTCAGGCTTAAGGACCGAACGAAGAAGGCCGAAGCCGAATGCAAACGCCTCTCGGAGCGCAACGCCGCAATCGAAGAGGAGATTCGAGAAAGGTTCAAAGGTATGTATCTATACTGTGCACGGTTGTTGTTATCCTTGGACGAGTTGCCTCAAACTCTTCTAAAACAATGGTCATCAGGTCTGGAGAGGGACCTGGCACGAGAGAAGCAGGAGTACGACGACCTGACGACCAAGTACGACATGCTGGAAGAAGATTACGTGGTGACCAAAGCGCAGCTGGTCATGGATCGAGAGAAGGTGGAAAGCAACTACAACGCCCTCAAGAGGTTACATTCGGAAGTGGAAGGCGAGCTGAAGACCCTGCGTGAGACTTTCAACGTGCGCCAGGACACTTGGATCAAAGAGAAGCTGGACATGCAGGTGGAGGGAGATGCTTATTACAGACCCAAGTGCAAATAACATTGTGTCTGTCTGTGTGTGAATCTAGGAAAGGATCAAAGAACTGCTGGGCAAGCTGTCCAGGTCAGGTCCGCCATTGTCGGACATCAACAAAGAGCGTTTCAAGGAGATCCTCGAAGAGAAGACGAGCCTGGTGGAGCAGCTCAAGAAAGAAGACCGGTTGCTCAGGGATGACATCGACCGGCTCAAGCGACAGGTACATACCTGCAAAATCTCGGTTGATATTAATAAAAGAAAGGAAAGGAACACGTAACATTTGAACAAGAGATGCTAACTGACACCAATTCCACAGACTGAAGACCAAAGAAAGATGTTAGAGGACTACGAGCGTCTACAGAGCTTTGGCAGCAGAAACATGGGTGGTGACAGTGCAGCCTACCAGTTACGGCAGATGCAGGACACGATCGAGAATGTGGGTATACAGTATATCTACTCTTAAAGGTGAACTGACAAGGTTTTGCATGCTACCCTTTTGATATCACAATAAAATGTAGTTAATATCATTAATGTCATTGGTGAAATCCGTTTCTCAATATATATAGTGAAAAGAAAGTTATGAGCTAAAGGAGTTTCGTTATTTTTGAATGTTCTGAGCATGCTCAGTGAGGTGCGCACGACGTATGAGGCACCTGCTGCACCATAACTTGCGTATAAGCGAGCCGCCATGTTTTTTGCTCCGCGGCAAGCATGTAATGAAGCTACTGGCAAGTTTGGCACACCATACACCATATTCGGTGATACATTAAGGATGTAGATCCTACCGCGCATCCTACTGCTGGCAAAACTGTTGTATTTTTTTGTAAAAAAGCTACTGCATTAAAAAATCTCACAATTTCAGCGAAATTTAAGAAAATTAGTGTGAGCTTATGATTAAATTCTGGTTGCAATTGGTGTCCACAATTTTAACCTTGTCAGTTCACCTTTAATGGTCTTAATGAGAGTATGAATGTGATGTTGAAAGAATGTTGGTTGAACTGCAGGCAGAGAAGCGTTTCCGCTCCGAACTCACTTCGCTGAGGATGCAGCACGAGCAGCGAGTGGCTGCTCTTGCTGATGAAGTCCACGCTTCCCAAAGCCAGATGGGAAAGTTGATACGCGAGAGGGATACGTATAGGGAGATGCTGGACGGTGCCAAGAAAACCATAACCGAACTCAAATCGGACAGCATCCGAGGAGGTGGTGGATCGACGGTCATCGCAGAGGTCAGTTCCTGCCAAGCGCAACGACACCATGAACCTGTCTAATTAATCGGTTGCAGATCCAAGAGCTTAAGAAGCAGATGGAAGAGGCTAGGGAGGCCAAGGTGGCCCTCCAGGACCAGCTGGACGACGCGCTACGCTCCAGTTCCAAGCTCACCATGGAGTTGTTCACGGAGAAATTGAGGGCCGCGGAGACGCAAACCAAACTCAATGAGGTGCCTTGGTTCTTTTGGAGAGTGAAACTGTTATCTCTAGCTTTCCTCAACAACCTTCCTAACTTACTTCATATACAGCTGGAAGAGACGACGATACTTCAAGGGGGCAAGAGCCGTATCTTCGGCGTTAAGACCAAACTGGAACTTGCTTGGCAGAAGGAAAGAGAAGAGCAGCATCGTCTGCTGAACGAAGCGCACAAGATGGCCACCGACATGAAACAGCGTTTGCTGGCTGTCGAAGGCTTGAGGGACCAAGAACGGCTGGAGGCCAAGCGCACCGTCGACGACCTTCGGCGCGCAGTCGAAGAGGAGCGTACTCTGGCCGAAAGTCGTACGCAGGAGGTACGTTGTTGGTGGCCTGGTGCACTTGTAGCAATGCATCAAAGGCACTTCATCTGAGTAAACTGCAACACTGTACATCATTTCAAAACATGTGCACTGATTCCAAATCTGCATGTGAACCCTTTCCCACGCTACCTCCCGAGGCATTTGATGAAAATCTTTTGGGCACTTGCAGTTACGAGGCGACCTTGTCGACTTGAGGGACAACTTGACCAAGATGAGGGGTGCCCACGAAAGAGTCCGTCGCGAAAGGGACAGGTCGGATCGAGAGAAGGAAGACCTGAGGACCATTGCTGCCGAGATCCGCGAAGCGGACGACCTGCACCGCGCGGTCTTCGCTGCCCTCGTTGAAGAGGTATTCCGTAACCTGTGTAAGTTGTTCAAGTGTCAGTTCACTGATCCGTTTACTGTCATGTGGTAGTTGCGCAAGATGGAAGCCACATCCCAGACCCTAATTCAAGCGGTCTCCAGTTCCAAGAAGTCAGATGCGGAAAAAGCCAAGAACGACTTTCGGGAAGCTCTTCACAAGGTGCTGCTGTGCTGTATATACGTTTTAATACAATTCCACCATTCTGCACGTCTTAACACGTGTTTCTGGAACAGGTTGAAGGCGTTTCCGAAGAGATCCGACGCACGCTGCAGGCCGAAGACGAGCGGAGGGCCAGCAGGGCCAGGGCACTTGCAGCCAAGCGGTAACCATTGTCACTCATTCCATGTACAGTAGAACCAGTCCAAATTGAACGGTATATAATTACCAAACATCAGCACAACGCCGGACACGGGTTCAGCCGATGGTACGGTACATCGTCGCTCGCAGCTCAACCGGAAGTCCCTATCCCTGGACCAGAACTTAGCCGCTGAGGCCGCCATCTGGAAGTCCGCGGAAGCCGCACCGAGCGTTTCTTCGGTGTCCACCACCTCTGAAAGGCCCACGCCGTCTCCCAGGATGAGGAGGACCCGCAACCCTCCCATTACACCATCGGAGTCGGTGGAAAGCGACGTTTCGGACAGCAGTTTGGCAGCGGTGAGCGTAACCGACTCGGAGGCATCAGCGAGCAGCAAGAAGACGGGCATGCGGCACGCTCTGCGTCGTCTCACCAAGTCCAAGAGTGTGGAGGCGACTTCCACCGGTGACCAGATCGCAAAGGCCGGGGTGCAGGCTATGGGCCCCGGCCTGGGACCGTCGGCCAGTTCGGTGGCTGAGATACCGCAACCGGCGAAGGACAAGAGAAGGACGAGGGAGAAGAGTGGAGACGCATCTCCCACACCCAGCCTCAAGTCCAAGTTGAGTGGACTGTTCCGGAGGACACCGAGCAGGTCGAGCAGCGTGGAAAGGAGCGATGCCGACACCGCGGACACCCGTCAACGTTCGTCTACTCTACCACGCTTCGGAGGGAGCACCGGAGCACTCCACCTACACCGTGTCCATGTAACCAACTTCTTAGTTGCATTAGAATGAGGTTCAATTGAAATTCCAGTCAAAACGTTTATAGAGGTCCTTCGTAATAATATATACTGTACACTACAATTTAAGTACGAGCTGAAAAATTCACAACCTATGTATTTAATATTAAATTATACATTTAAAGGGGAACTGCCAAGGTTTTGCAACATACCCTGAAAACACTAGCATTTGATTGCCTCTAATTTAGGAACATTGTCTGAAAATTTGATGCCATTTGAAGCATTATTGCCACAGATATTAATTATTTAGTTTCAAATCTGTGGAGTATACGGGGTAGTATATTGTGAGATACGTACACTGGAGCGCCATTGATAAGCTCTACCATTGGCTGAAACTGCAGAGGTGCTTTGCCTCATTGGCTGAAAATTCAAATTTTTCCAAAACCGGACACTGTGACACCAGCGCGGTGACACTGTCCTTCCATGACGCCCTCATTAACTACTCGTAACTTTTTTTAACAATTTTGTAAAAGAGTTTTGTTTGCGCCAATCGTTTTATTGGCATCAATTCTATAGAATTACACACTTTCCAGGGTATGTTACAAAACCTTATCAGTTCACCTTTAAAGTTCAGCTGTAAAATAGGACTATTTATTGTATGTATTTGATAATATTTTGGTTCCTGATCTGTTTTCATACTTGAGTACGATGGGCCTCTGAAACGTACGGAAATTTCAATGAACCTTTAGGATCGATTTGGGGGAAAAAATAAGTAACATCTTACATTTCTTTTGCATTATTTCATTTCAGGATCGAAAGTGACAAGACAAGAATCGTTTCCCGATTGAGGAAAGTGAAAATGCGCAAATACAGATCGAGTTTATGAGAGGATTTATGTGTACATTATTTTTGCATGGGATGGGTGGCACCTTGATTGTACTGGGCGTTCCTAATTAGCTTTTTTACAAGTTGGTTGCCTCGGCAACCAAAACGACGCCACCACGCTGCATGTCTAACTAGGCCAGCTAGGTACCTAAACGTTCAGAGAATGTTGCCTTCCAATTTCGAACTGCTCAAATACGACAACCCCGTACTCATGATGACCAAGCAGGACGCCACGGTAAGTACTCGAACACCGTTGACCACAATCCCATTCGCGGAGTCCAACACCTCGGGAAACCTTAGCTAGGAAAAGGGCCAAAGCAGCAGCGAAAGGTCACTACTGAGCCCAAGAGTGGCACTCGTAGTCCTTCGTCTCGCACCGAGACCGAAGACATTCTTGATGTCATTCTCCCTCCAAGGTTTGGCTAGGTACTGTACACCGCGTTCACCTAACTTTATTTCACAATGTGATTTGTCGAGCTACAGGCAATGGGTGCAAGATGGCCAGCTGTGGATCCAGCACGTTTCCAGCACCCCGGCCACCAGGGCTGACGTACTGACCCTCCAGGATCAACTGGACGCCAAGTTGCGCCAACGGCAAGCGAGGGAAGCCGGCATCTGTCCCGTTCGCGGTGAACTCTACTCACAGTGTTTTGGTACCTTCATCCTGCACAATAGTTTGAAACTCATGATATAGCATAGTCCATTGCTTTGGACCAAAACACAAATGGTGTTCATATCGATGACCGCGCAGATGAGCTGATCCGGCAAGTGACGGTGAACTGCGCGGAGCGCGGTCTGCTACTTCTGCGAGTGCGTGACGAGATCAAGATGACCATCGTCGCTTACCAGACCCTCTATGAGAGCAGGTTGAAACCGACCCCGGTCTATTGCAAACTGTATTTCCCGAACACTATATTCTTATGTGCTTAAGTTCTACGCAGCATCGCGTTCGGCATCCGAAAAGCTCTGAACGCCGAGCAGGGAAAGACTCGTACCGAAGGAAGGGTAAGTGGAAGGTCTCTTACCTTTAGTTCGGTGCCACCAAATGGAGGCTTTCATGGGTACGTAGATAGTGGAGCTGGAGAAGGAGAAGAGGGATCTGGAGAAGACGGTGAGGGACTTGAAGGCTACCGTGGAGCAGTTGGAGCGGGCAGCCGTAGAAAGGGAACAGACCCTGCGAGAAAAATACAACGAGGAGATTCAAGAGTTGAAACGCTCTAATGCGCAGATTAAGGTAACAACAACCACCACCACAACCACAAAGTAGCATTCCAATTAACCACACTTTAAAACTAAATAAAGTGCAACCTCGATTATCCGAACTTGCGAGGAATACGGCAGTTTCGGATAATCCGGGATTTCTGATAATTGGGTTCCGGATAATTGAGGTTCCACTGTATAAAAAAAGAGTGCAATATACATGAATTACACCTACAATGATGGACCATGCAGGCTCAATTGGAAGGCATCATTTCCGCCAAGATGAAGTGATGTGCCGTGTCCCGTAACGCATTTCTGCAAGCAAAGAAAATATGATAAGGAAAAGAAGGAACAAGATTGAATGTAGCCAAATAATTGTCATATTTATATATACTATACATATGTACTACATACTAGCATGCATCACTGCCATCTCATTAAAAACTTATTCAAGATGCCGTTACAACGGAATAAAAATGATCAAAAAAGGAATGAATTCGAAACGGAATGAACTCAAATGGGAATATAACTGGACAGGAATAAGTTGTCGGAATAGCTTTGAAAATACTTAAAGGAGAAGTATCACGGTTTTGGTCCCAGCCATGCCCTTAAAACAGTTGAAAGGAAAGAGAAAATTAAAACTAGGAGTTCCTTTGGAATATTTTTACAAAAATTATTGACGGAGTGATCGACAATTGAAGAAAATGAATTGGCTCCAAATTTGACCCATCCATAAACATGGATGTGTATGTGGCACAGTTTGTTTTAGTCTCACAGTTGCTCCAGATTTTTAATCCAGACTGTACATCATTTTGTCAGTATAGTAAAAATCAGTCATAGTTGGCAGATGTTAAGGGATAGGAGAGTGCTTTTTTACTTGGAATGTATCTCTACGCCCCATGTTAAATGCAAGAAACATTCTGGAACTTTTCTAGCAAAGATTCCAGTGCGGATTGAACAACAATGAATCATCGTTTTGCATAGCTAAAGTGAACCTTTACTATTCTTGCACCCACTAAAAAGTTGAAAATCTCCTAAACCGTGATAGCAATGACGAATCCGAGGACTGATTCGGATTCCTGAGTATTTTTCCTACAAGAAAATGTTGGTTTTGTATAGATAGGAGCATCCTAAATGCTTC
>JAQFZQ010001445.1:0-19567 GCA_034696005.1 Glomeris marginata | reverse complement strand
TCTTTGAAACGCTTTGATTTTTGTAATAATAATTGTAAAGCAAAAAGTGGTGCATTCATCCCCGGTCTCCCCTATATTATTTTACTGTTGTGGCCACTGAATACTATTATTTGCACTATACAGCACAGATTTATGAATTCTACCCAAACGAAACCTCGTTCAAGTGCCAATAACAGCAATTCATGTTTGCATCTATAGTGTGGTTATGTGTTCGTATATTTAAAGGTGAACTGACAGGGTTTTGTAAGGTACCCTGATAATTGGTTTGTAAGTAGCTATGTGTGTCGCTTATAAATTGGCGCAACCAGAAATCTATTACAAATTAAAAAAAAAGTTATACGCGTTTTACCGAGCAAAGCGTTTCTATGGTTTCAATGGAAAAGGCACTGAGAAAGGTACTGACTTTCGAACAACTGAGCAACGGCTGAGCGTATAACTTTTTTTTTAATTTGTAATGGATTTCTGGTTGCGCCAGTGTATAAGGGACACAAATAGCTGCTTACAAAACAATTATCAGGGTATACCTTACAAAACTCTGTCAGTTCACCTTTAAGGTCATTACACCACGAGGATTTCATTTGTGAATTTTAGGAACATCGTTCAATTTTTTCAACAGGAATGAAATTTTCTACTTCCAATGTTTAGAGTGTTATATTATAATGAGAGTATACTCTCATTATTTTTAAGTGCAGCCAAAGAATTGCTGCTGTACAGAGAAAGTACAGGATAATATACAGGTTAATTATTACTTAACAGCGTTAATATGCTTTGAAATAGTGGTCCACTAAGATTAACCGTTGCCCACTGCTCTAATTGAACCACATATTCGCTGGAACGACAAACTATTATACCCTATATAACCTCCAATATAAGGCATTACCTACGCTATATGATAAGTTGTATTCGCCAAAGTACCCAACTGGGAACTCCAATAAATGATTTCGAAAGCCATAATTTTCATGAAATACCGATTACTGATACAACGAGATTTGCTATCCCAACAGAGACGTAGGGTGGAGTGGACAAATATATCAGTCATTCTTTGAAGATATTATGGGTATAATTCGGCAGGGAGCACAAGGTATTCCAACCCATATAATAAAAAAACTTTCAAAACAGTTCCTTTATTTATGACATGTTTAAATCATCAATGTGGTCATCCTCAGCCAAACCATCTATACAATTAGAAAAAGCCAAGCTCCTTGTTTTTATGATGAGGATTTCGATGGAAAATGCTTTATTGTATGTAATTATGGGAAATTAGAAAGTTACGTTATGATTTTGTAGAGCTTGTGAATATCATTTTAATACTTTAGCGATGAACTTGTTATTTATAACTTCAGTATAAACTGCAATATTTGGTTCAGAGAATATAAAAACATTAATCAAGCGCTGCATGGTTGTATTATGGTAGTAAATTGCATTGGGTTTATACTGTATAGGCTACTGGTATTTTGAACATCAGTTCTTTATGAACAAACCCCCATAAAATTAAATGTACTTGTGAGATAGGCATCTGGATAACATGCATGCACCATTCCATTCTGATGCTGCCGTGGAAAATGTAGCCAATTTATAAGCATTGTTACTGCTTTAACATGGGTCCACTTGCGCAAATAATTCCAGGCAAGAGGTCATTCATAAATTGCATATTTCATTTTAATGTTTTAATGTACGATTCTCCTCCCTCAATCACAAAATATAAAAGAAACAATGAAGATTAGCAGCAGCTACTGTGGTTTCAAAGAAAGATTGAGCCAGGAGGGCGGAGTCATGTCTGGGCCGACCCATTTCAAAGGGGTGCATGGTTGACATTACCAGTCTGTCATCACCGGCACACCTGAAACCGTGCACCCCTTTGAAATGGGTCGGCCCAGCCATGACTCTGCCTCCTGGCTCAATCTTTCTTTGAAACCACAGTAAATGGATAGGCATACAGGGTGGAACGTGGGAACCAAGTGTTTTTGAATTGTCTAGTACTCGGTTAATAAGAAAAGGAGGATCGAGATGCAGGTGGCAATCCATTCCTCGGCTCATAGCATTTCACTTTCAGTTGCCATCATGGCCCCATGGAATCTAGAACACCGAATATTTTAAAAACGGCGAAACTCCCGCTGAACTGTACTGTCTATTCAGAGAAAGAATCAACATGTTGGGGGGAGTCGTTTCAGTGTGAATACGACGTCATCACGATGGTTCCATATTTGTGAAGTAATTCGCACTGAAACGACTCCCCCCATGTTTATTTTTTCTTCCAAGTCACCGACTTGCCACTCCTCACAAAACATTCGTACGCGAACATGCCAAGTTTTGGACTCCGTGGGGTCATGTTGAAAACTGGATGGCAACTGAAAGTGAAATGCTATGAGCCGAGGAATGGATTGCCACCTGCATCTCGAAACCTCCCTTTCTTATTCACCGAGTAGTAGCCAATTCAAAACACTTGGTTTCCGCGACCCACCCTGTATAAATGCATTCACTTGCTCTCGAAATTTTCATGATAAACAATTACTACCATCTCAGCTATTCTGATCAATAATTATGATTCCAATTATTATATGAAATACATTGTTATTGAAGATGGAAACGCATTATTGTAATGTAGATCAATACTGTTCCCATTCAGACTTTTGCAATTGCAGCAGTTCAATTTGAATGGGTTTTCATAGATATACACACCATTTGGTGGGAGGGAGTGATGATTCGGTTGATGATTTTGGGAGGTAGGATTTCATAAATCGCAAAATTATGGTATAATTTATGGGAGCTATACTTTATAGAGGGGTGGAGAGCAGAATTAACGACACAAGTTTTTTGGCAATTCCGCAAAAGCAGAAGGATGTTCCTCTGAGCACAGAAAAGAATGAAAGATTACTATCAGAGTTTTAACAATATTTTCATTTCGCAACATGGTAATAATAAAAATTCGCAATGTGCGCATTGCGGAAATGATTGCAATTAATTGAAGTTTCCACTTTCCTCAAGAAAAAAAGTTGCACTCGATGTGCCTTGTCATAATTGGAGCACACAGCCAGATAAAAACTATCGTTTACAACCATGCACCAAACATAATTAATTACTGGCGTTATTTGCCAAAATTTCACTTGAAACTTGAGACAGACGAACGTGTACGTTGCATGCGGGAGATAAGAGAATGTTGAAAACGGCGCCAATGTATGTACACAAGTATGTATATGTATTTGTATGTAGTGTATATGTGACGAGGCATCTAAATCGTAAAATACGGTATAGGTTGGCGCGATAAGAGCTGCAGCTTGGCACGGGTGAGTGAAACTAGAAACGCTGTCATCTCATTTCTGAAGACAGATAATTGGTACACATTCTTCGGCATCTCATACCAGAATTTGGTGCATTTCTTCCGATACTGTTGGCAATGACGCCGACGAGCGGAAATTAACGGACGGCAG
Organism: Glomeris marginata; assembly: GCA_034696005.1. Classification (NCBI taxonomy): domain Eukaryota; kingdom Metazoa; phylum Arthropoda; class Diplopoda; order Glomerida; family Glomeridae; genus Glomeris; species Glomeris marginata. The sequence continues at coordinate 16,139 of JAQFZQ010001445.1, read as the reverse complement.
CTACGTCTGAGATTGCACCCTGTAGCATTTCTTCATTAATTAAAACGCGAGCACTTCTTCGTTGTCGCAGTCTTTTTCCTCTCATTCCTCCTCATCCTCTTCTTCTTCCTCTTCTTCTTCTTCACCAGCCAGCCAACAGTCGCATTTCCTTGAGCGGAAACTTCCCAACTGATTGCTTTGCTCTCAAACTCTTCTTGCACAACTTACATTGGCCACGTTTTCTTTATATTCTTCATAAATCGATAACGACTATTTGTTATGTTTCCCCTCTTCTGTACACACCATTATCAATCGGAAGATTGAACATTAAAATATGAGCGTACAATAACTTCCAAAATGAAAACTTTATACATCCACAACTATAAAGTTTCCAGATACCTAATTGAAAATGTAATATGATGCTGTTGAACACAGTGGTGTCCAACTCCAAAGGTTTAAAAAGTCGTAATTGGTTCCGAATATTGGATTGCTATTTTACAACGCACTGAGTAGATACAATATAGTCAATTAGATAATGGATTATTGACGATGGCGTCAGCATTCCAGTTGCTGGGCAACGTCAAAAACTGGTTTATTGGAGACGATAACGATCAGTTTAATACTAGATTACTATTTTATTATTAATGTTAATGCTGTGTTATATCAACTAATAAATATGATCATTAAAACATATACCTATTTAAGGCTGTATAATTGCAGAACAACAATATTTTCCTACACTTGAACGAAAAAAGTCGATATCATGATCGATATCTCATGAAAAGTGCTTTTAAGTAAAGAAATGTCACGAGTTACCTCCTCGAAAGCAGGATGTGCAAAGTGAAGGCCAGAAATGGTTTGATAATAAATAAATGAGCTATAGTCGGTTACCACGGTGAAAATGAATAAAAAAAAAACAAATCTTACGTGACAGTTATCCAGCACATTGACTATTGCATCGATATTTAATTTCTGTCCCATAAAAGATCAATAAGACTCAAAAATAAAACCCCAAGTCAAATATGTGATTTGGAATTTAAAATAAAGTATACATAACTGTTTTCAGTTGCTAGGAATGGTCTCGTTTTGCAAAAAACTCAAATGGAGAAAATATTCAAAAGTATCCCACCCAACAGTTTGGTTGAAAATATGAATCGATGATCTTGAAGATAATGGCAAAAGTTGCAGCAGACTAACTCACTGTAATACGCAGCTTTCCTTGAAGTATAATCCGAGTTTTAATTACATTAACTTAAACTATTCTGCGAATTTCACAGTATAACATACTCCCTAGTTGGAACATTTTAGCAGACTGAACTTTAAGCGTTGGTACCTGTGCAATTTTATTGATCGGTTAGGTACCTATGCATTTGAATACATACGATTTGGGAGTAGGTATATTAGCAACAAAATGGAACATTTAAATTCTAGCCGAGATTATGAACATTTGGAAGCATATTGTAGTGCATTGCAGTGCACTGAAATGTTCCGAAATGCCCCACCTGAGAGTAATTGCGCAAAAGATGTTCAGAATATGCTTTTTGTTTTTGAGGCGAACAATATGGTGAGTTGGCAAAAGAGAAGTAAAGAGTAGTAACTCGTATGAGAGAAAGAGGACATCCTCCGCTTTAGTATAAGTAGTTTTAGCATGTGTTAGTTTTTATGTTATTCACTGTTGTTTTCCTTGTGTAATTTTGAAGTAATCACTCACAATTGCCGTAAGTCCAAAATTTAATGATACACTGATGCTGAATAACTATCCTTGTTCTTAAAATTTGAATCCTCGAAATATAACTGTACGTCTGTTCGCTTACACATTCGATCGCATTATGATCTTTTGTTTCGTATTATAACATTTTGCCACATAGGTTCACCCATCCCCATGCATATTTCACATATTTCGCAAATGGAAGAAACAAAACATTGGCTTGAATTTGATATGACTTACACCGTTACTGTAGCATTCGGAACAAAGATCAAGCAAAACGTAAACATAAATGCATTAGCAACGACTTCAACTTTAAACGAAAAAAGAATAACATAAACATGCTGAATGCTACATGCTAACACATGTAAATCATTTCCACATCTGAAACAGTATTTCTCCAATCAAAACCCAGCCAAACTAAATTGCACAAATAGCCTGTAGCCTAAATGTTCACCTGGTCACTCTAGTAAAATCTTGTATTTTCCCTGTAGTTGCAAATACTTTGATTCTGCAATCCCATGTTCGCAGATCTCATTTTCGAGTGCCATTTAATATTCTGGTGAGGTTTCCGATTGAAACAGCGTTTTCTTGTACTCTGGGGGAATACTGACCGAATGAGATTAAGTGAAGTTAAATAAGGTCAGCCATGTAGGCATTCATTGGCTCTATTGAACGACGTCATTTAAATTGTCTGCTTATGAGAACCATGCGATGTAGTATAGCTACGCGTTACAACTCATGGTGTCAAGAGGGTAGTGTAGTTTGATAAGTTACAAGGACCGCAATCGTTTTGCGGTTGCCACGCGGTTCGTGTGAAAGACAGACCCAAATCAATATATGGATTGCTTTTTCTTTCTTTCTGTCTCTCGACCGTGAAGCTCCCATTATGCGACTATCTTTTGTTCCCACTTTTATGACTTCTCGATTTTCCCTTTTGCGTTTTTACGCTATTTCATTAGAGAAAGTAATTGTCGCCAAGATTAAATGTCAGGGTAACCTTATCCAAGCAAGATTTGAATTCGGAAAGTATATTGTTCCCGACTTGGATCTTATCCGAATCACGTCGTTTCCTTTGGAAATGCATTTCGTTCTCGATGGACGGTGCTAATGTATCATTGTATACATATAGGTTTCGGTGATGTAATCGTGTGAATCTGAGCGCTTGAAATGATGGTTCCGAGCTCAGGTGTTGGCTACATAACGATACAAGCTCAATTTCACTTTATACCAAACAGACGAGTGAAGCGATGGCAGCTGTGGCACATCTCAAGTTAAACCTCCATCCGATATGACGCAAAATATCCTGGGGTCAGAGCATTTATATCTTGTGGTATACCTATTATGAAGTTACAGTTAGCAATGAACTTACATTTTATCTTTCAAAAACATTTCCTTGTTCAAAGTAGTATTATTAAAGCGGACAGAAATATCGATCAATAGAAACACAAGCAGGGAGATGACAACTGAAGTTACTGAAAATTCTACCTCCACAAAAATACAATTTGCCAAAATTTCTAATGAACGGTTTCACATATAAAAGACAATATTTAGAGAAGCAATGTATACCAAAACACACTTATAAAACGTATACGTAGTTTCAAACAAAAAAGTCGTGACACGTATAATCCCCCGACATACTAACAGGGCGCGTTCCAAAATTATGTTTATCAAGTCGAACGTTTCGCAGAACATGATTTCCCATAGGTGCAATGTTATATAGGTACATAGATAAGAGTTATGCTCCCAGATCACAGAAAATAGGCACAAATAATGCTACTATTGCATATTTTTTATTTACTGAAGCGATAAGGAGATAGGAGCAGACGATATTGGAAAATGTTATAAACAAACGCAGCGATCGGCAATATATGTTAACCGCGATATACAGGGTGTGGCAGAATAACGGGCGATTATGAAATGACTGTGAAAGCATTCAATGTTTCCCAAATTTATGGTCACCACACTAAAGTACATAAAAAAGCATTTTAGAAATTATTTTTCACAATGTCATTTTCGAAAACGATATCCGAAAGATGCCATCCATTTAAGCACAAGCATTATTCAAGCCAGGTCCTGAAGTTGAAAAGGGTGTCAATCTGGTTCGAAAGTTATACCCCAGACGTTTTTTTTAATTCCATAACTTGCTTAGTACATTATGAATGAGACATTTTTTAAAACAAGATTTACCTATCAGACACAGCTATAGCGTAAGCATGAATATCGTCAACGGCTTGTTTCCAAGTCACGGTCGAAATGGGGATGTTGCGTTGCCCCCCTGTTCGCCCAATCTCGCAGCTGGTGCATGGATTCGGTTATTTGAAGAGTAGAGTTTACCAGGAGGTACCACCAAAAACTATCAAGGCCCTCAAACAACTGATACGAGATGAAGCAGCACAAATCCCAACGGAAATGCTGCTCCGCTTGAAAATGATTGTGTAATTTACATGGACATCATCTTTCGGATGTAATTTTCAAAAATTAAATTATGATAAATTACTTTTCTAAGCGTGTACTTTAATGTGGTGACACTAGATTTGGGAAATACTGAATAGGCTACTTATTTTCCACAGTCATTTCAAAGTCTCCTGTTATTCTGCCCCACCCTGGATTAGAATATTCAGTACTTAATTTGTTGAAAAACGAGTGGTTTTAAGTTGGTGGTTATTATCTCGAGGATTCCCTGCAGCTGTATATGGCAACATATGCATATGTACCATAAGAATGTATGGGAAACACTAATGCTGATTAATATACAGGGTGATTCGTGTAGGTGTTGCGATGCTGATAATATTGAAGTGATAGCAATTAAAACAAAAAGTTTGTAATACGACCTGCACATTAGGGGACATATGATCATGTGTGTTTTGGTGGCTGTCAAACGTTCCATTATGGTTTGCGAAAATAGAATTCTTAATATGCAAGATAGAACGGTAGTGTCAATTTAAGAAATGGACTAGACATCCAGCAAATACCAAAGCTGTCAACAGAAACCAAATCTGACAGATTTCCAGAGTTAGTATTGACATGCGAAATGTTAGGCTTTGACTACTGGTTGGCTGGACAGCAATGCTCCCTCACATCACTGCTGGGAAAACAACAGTGCAGATGCCACAAACAATGAAAGTGTTTAACCGTGTTTAACGATAAATTGTCACTAAATACGCGCGCAAACAAAAGAATAAGAAAATATGAACACAGGTGGTAATTAATACGCATGATCACCTCAGAAACAAAAGTACCTTGCATAGTATCTCAATGCAAGTGTCCAAAGTCCTTGTCTAGGAAAAGTAGCCACACAAATATTGGAGACCTCATACAGCGAATTACACAAGCATGTCTATCAGTCGATGCGTGATGATGAACAAGCTCAGATGTGTATTGCTGTGGATGCCCAGCACTTTGAGCACTTGCATTGAGATACTGTGCATGGTAATTTCGCTTCTGAGGTGATCAAGCGTGTTAATTAACACCTTTATTCATTGTTTCCTATTCTTTTGCTGTTTGAACATGTATTTAGTCACAATTTATCATTAAACATCAGCCAACCACTAGACAAAGCCTACCATTTCGCATGTCAATAACTCTGGAACATCTGTCAGATTCGGTTTCTGTTGACAGGTTTGGTATTGACCGGATGTCTAGTCAGTCCATTTCTTAAATTTGCACTGCCATTCTATCTTGCATATTAAGAATTCAATTCTGTTTTCGCAAACCATAATGGAACATTCGAAAGTCACCAAAACACACATGATCAGATGTCCCCTAATGTGCACATCATGTTACTTTTTGTTTTATTTGCGATTACTGTCAGAATCATTAGCGCCGCAACGCCTCCGTGAATAACCCTGTATATGTTGGCTAATTATAGCAATTGACCGATTTCAATGCTCTTCCATTTGCTGAATAACGTAAAATAGATAACATTCTTGTAGAGGATAACTTCATTTCTACTAATCAAGTTCCATATTTTGTCTTCTTACTGCCTCCATATTGGAAACGGGAGGTGCTTACTGAAATCGGTCAATTGAAAAGATCAGAAATAACAAAACGCATAGAAATTCATTAAAATTTTAACTGCTTGGTGTTATTAAAGAATATAGCCCAGGGTTCCTGATCTGGTCAATGGAAACCAAACCACTGCTGCATGCCATTACATATTAATAGATATGCATATTTTATGATGACACTGAAGGGACATGTTGCTTGCAGTGATTTGTTGCGTTGCAGGCGATTAAGGAACGAAAACAATATATGCTTTGTTTGCCAATTAATGATATGTAGCTTCAAGAATTTAATTACTAGATGTTAGATGCTGCAAGCCACATTAACTTTCCACACGAGTTGAATGCTCAGATTCATTCCAAAATCGATATTAATTATCATATGATGGATAGCTTAAGAGGTTTCCTTCACAAGCTTCAGCGTTTTAGCATTGTTGTCTTAGCAGTTTCTTTTAGCAGAATCTTATCAATTTACTTGTAAAGTATGACATGCATTTCATTATTGACCATATGTTTGGCGCCATAGCTGGCAAAAATATAGCGTATGCGAGTCAGGCTTTCCTTCTCCGTGAATATATTGGAATAATAAGAAGGATAATCATTATGGCATTTAAAAATATCTGCTATTATAGTGATGGGGTGCTACATTAAATTTCGCATCATAATTGAATATGCATTTTAATCATCTTGCTGACATGCCACAGATAGGTGACGATTCAGATCACGAGGATTAATTGCCACACGAGTCCATTAAGGGCATAGTGCTGCAAATAGCCTCCACTTCCATCATCAATCTTGAAACATTAATAACTCGCTTATCTCAATTGAGTAATAATCATATATGAGCTATACATATGTGCTATCAAGTTATGTACGCACGCCCACCCAAGTCGTTACTACATGTACATCTAAAGTGATAAATACAGACTAAAATCATGTGTCCTGTGGCAGGGGACAGATTTGTCGTCATGCCTACGGGAGAAATGCACGTCTTAAATGTCACAGATGAAGAAAGAATGTGGAGTTATCGCTGTCGCACATATCATCGGTTGACAATGGAAACGCGAATTAGTTCAACTGCCGGCCGTCTCATTGTTACAGGTAAGAATTACATTACTAGACAAACTCATTTCCGTGTAGTAATAATGATGCAAGAAGCTATTAAAATAATTTTATGATTTATGAATAAAGGTTAAATGCCAGGATTTATTAATGCACACTGAAATGCATGCAACAATGCAATATGCAAATACAATACAGTATACAGGGGTTGGACAATGAAACTGGAACAACAGTATTTTTCACATGCAAGTCTATGGAAAACAGGGTATGGTAAAATTGTTACCAAAATTAGAGAAATGTATGGTGACACTCAATTTTTTTATTGAATACAGCCAAGATATGTTCCTACCATGTGTACATTTCGGATTTTTAATAACTATTGAACATTTCATTTTTTAAAATTAAACTTAAACTGGACAGTGAAACTGAAACAGTTTCATTGTTTGATTGTCCAGTTTAATTGCCCAATTTCAGTTTCATTTTTCAAAATGAAAAGTTCAATAGTTATTAAAAATCCGAAATGTACACACGGTATAGTGACATATCTTGGCTGTATTCAATAAAAAAAATTGAGCGTCTCCATACATTTCTCTAATTTTGGCAACAATTTTACCATACCCTGTTTTCCATAGACTTGCATGTGAAAAAGACTGGTGTTCCAGTTTCATTGTCCAACCCCTGTACATGCATTTATTTAACTTACTATACATAGACTGTATTTTAAGTGAAAGCAGCAAAATAATACAATACAATTAATGCACAATTATAATGGTGCTCTGGCATGTCAATGGCATGTTATGTACTTGTTTATTCCTTAGTAATTCCTTACTAATTCTAAAATAATTCATCTCTGATTGAAATATAAAATTTATTATTAAAGATCAGATATTTGGGGCAGCACATACACATCAGATTTTTCAGAATTAATGTGCATCTATAAAAGTACAGTATACACGTTCGCTCATTCTCAATTAACGCCATTTACATTAATTACTGTTTGCTCCCAGCGGAATAATTAATGATGCCGTTTTATGTTTTAATCTCAATAAGGACCCTTAAAATATAACGAGTTATACCTGGAGGTGATGAAAAGCGCCATACTGAATTCGCTGATATACAATGCTCATAAAGACAACGTGATTGTTAGCAACTGCATGGAGATTGGAGTGGATCGTTGTTTTATTAGAGCCATGAAAGTTGGGGCTCTTTACTCGAGTTTTTTTCCAGCTGACTCGATATGTCTTTGTGTTTAATGGCACCATTTGTTTTTATGACTAACACTTTCACCAATGTCGGTGTATATTGCATGTTTGGGCCATACTTCGTTACATGTATCGTCACCCAGCTTAATCAAGTAACCATATATAGTGCCATATATATTATATAGTATCCTACTTTGAACGACTAACTTTTAATATGAAAGATTTTGTAAACTCTCAGTTTAGATGGAAATTAATATTTTAAGAACTTCCTCCAGGGAATTGGCGTAAAAGTTTATGGTTATTGGATATGTGCCTTAAATGTTAGCTGAAAGGCGATTGAATTTCATGTAGTAGCGTTTCATAATTTCACTTTTTCCGGACATAACTTCTTTTATAACCTACACTATGCATGCATGCATAGTTAAACTGCATGCAGTTCAGCTAATTTTATTTATCGACGATGGGGTGACATGGAAATATGTTAACTTGCATACAAGGTATCCTAATTGCTATTTTTGCATCTACTATATGCCGTTGATCACTTCAATGATCAAGGGTGAAGAAAATATGGTGAAGTACAATTTCATTTTGAGCACTGTTTTTAAAGGTGAACTGACACGATTTCATGAAAGGGTTTGGAGAATACAAATCAGTGCTTTTTTTACTAATTTCCACTGAGATTTTGCTGCAACACGTGCTTTCTTCATGTATTTTCTTCGTGCGGGTAAAATTTCAGCATACCTTACAAAACCGTGTCAGCGGTTAACTAATAAACCAAAATACTAATGATAGTGAATGTGTATTTAATAACTAGTATTATGCAAGAGTATTCGTTCGCTGGAGTGCCTTGCATTTCAGTTGATGTAGAACTTTTCTCAAACCATGGAAACAAAGTATGCCACAAATGCTAAATTCAATTACGAAATCAACAGAGTTATTACTTGAATTGCACTCATACTTCAAGTATCAGAGTGTGAAACGAAGTTACAATTAACAATGCAGTCTGGCATTTCATTTAAGAGACACCAGTGTTAGTCACAATGAACGCCTGCAAATAATTAAATTGTGCTCCCATTATATCTTCATCTTTTGTTTGTGGAGGAACGCCACCAACTTGAAACACAATGCTGAATGGTTCACTTAAAACGAAAGCTCTTTCACGTTTGTCAAAAAAGCCATTGTTCTCGACACCACTTTTAACAATTGCAAACCACGTTAACATTACCCTATGATTGTTGATTTGGTTTTCGTTACGAGCTCCCCAAGGCAGTGTGCCTCCGAGAATAACAGACAGCAGGACAATCGCTGAAGTTGGAGAAGGTGAAGAGGCTTTCATGCCCTGTGCAGCACAAGGTTACCCAGTGCCCAGCTACAGGTCTTACCAAAATTGCACACATCAAACTTAAAACCAAAATAAGATACTATAGTATAAATGACCACAAGTGTCCCTTTTCACAGGTGGTTCATCAAAAGGGATTATGAACGCTTGGAGTTAGTGGAGCTAACTGACCGTATTAGGTTCCTGGGAGGCAGCCTCCTAATTCGGGATGCCAGGGTAACCGATGCTGCATCTTATGTTTGCATCGTCAATAACAGCATTGGCAGTGAAAAGGCAGAAACATCTCTTATTGTGACAGGTAAGCATGCTTACAATACAAATACAGGGTGGGGCAGTCAAACCGCCTTTTTCTAAGGTGCTTGTGTGGTGGGAGCGTGTGTTTTGGGGGATTAGGTAGTGACCATCATGACCTACACCCTGGGAAATTTAGTTACTATGCAGTACTGGACCGGTGAACAACGAGGTTTCGCTGTTAAAGCGTTTTACCTAAATGCACTATACGACGTGTCAGTGAGAAATTCTTTTTGAAAACTTTTAAGAGCACACCTGGAAATTACCATACAAGTAACAAAAGATTTCAAGCTTTGAATATTGTAGTCCAGGAAAAAGTGACGACGATCATTTTGTAAACATTGTGTGACGTCTCAATGACACATCGTACCACACTGTAGGTAAAACGCTTTAACAGCGAAACCTTGTTGTTCACCGGTCCAATGCTGCATATAGTAACCAAACTTCCAAGAGTTTAGATCATGATGGTCACTACCTACTCCCTCGAAAACACACGCTCCCATCACACAAGCCCCTTAAAAAAGGCGGTTTGACTGCCCCACCATGTACAAGGTGATTCGAAATGAATGTACAAATTTATTCTGCTCTTGCAGCTGCACTGATGGTGACGATTCAACCCGAGAAGCAGATTGTGGACGTGGGCAATTCTGCTGTGCTCAAATGTTTTATTAGCGGTTACCCAGTTACTTCAGTGGTTTGGCTGAAGAATGGAGAACCGTTACGCACCGATGCTGACCACTTTTCAGTGCAGGCAACTCTGCACATTAGTTCCCTGAGGAGGGACGACGTTGGAATGTACGTATATATATAATGGACGACAACAATTTTGCGTTAGCGTCACAGTAAAATGAAAGCTAGTACAGGAATTTGTACTTTCAGGTACCAGTGTGTGGTCCGCAACAGCCGTCAAGTGGTGCATGCTTCTGCCGAAATCAGAATTGGCGGTTAGTAATATTACAGTATAAAGGTATATTTAGAAAAAGAATTGACTGACAGGCTAAATTATAGACCCCAAAATTTTTTGTGACTTCCAACAACTTTTGTGCCATCATTCACTTTGATCCATTTGAAATAGAACTCACTTTTCCGTGAATATTTATTATTTTCTGAAGTGTTTTCGGCAATAATTACTTGCTTTTTGAACAAAATTGATCAAACCTATTCTTATTCGAATGATCTATTCCATCATCTCATTAGTACTGCCACAACAGCAAAGAAGATATAACTGAGTTACATTGCATGCTGAAATTTATATCGTGGATAGAAGAATGCCATGCCATATAGGAACAAACGTATGATTTCATTAGATGTTTCCTTGGCTGGCGGGTTATGGTGAAGGAATTAAGATCAGCAGTGCTTTATTGATCCAATAAAGGATGGCTCAATTAATAATATAAAAAACACACAAGCCCAGCTGCTGTGATTCCTAATAACGTTTCGGTCAAGACTGAAATAAAATCAAGGTATTGTTCAAGTATGCGATATTTCATATCGTATAAACAACTACTAATACAATTTCCTCACTTATTTTATCGTTTCACCATTCCAATCACATTTGCTCTCGGTTGCTAATACGAATATACTTTTCACACAGTTACCTATATTTAAAAGGAAATTCCTTTTTGCTATGTAGTATACATGCAGTTATATTGTACCGACAGATTTTACTTTACACGTGAAATATGAGTTAAGTATAGATCATTTACAGAACATATACAACATTAATTTATTATAGTATTTACTAAAGTTTGAAACCACGTCACATATGCCTCAGAATGCATGACATACGTACGTATATTCAATATATGTAGAATTAGGCAGCTTACAAAAAAACATTATATTTCACATTTTTGTTGCAAATGCCAACCTGCACCCTTGCTAAATCGATGCCTGAATTTTGGTAGAACGCATATTTCAGCTCCAACATAGTGCAATATTATAGACATGTAAAAAGATATGTATCTAAATAGTGATATAAACATTTTTGTCAAGAATTCCAACGATTTTCTTGTTCATGAAGCGTATAGAGCAAGTGTATATATGTGATGAGAAATGTCGTATAGCGCCTATAAAAACACAACCTCCTAGAATAAATTACTCCTCCTTTTCTTTACAAAAAAAATCGATGACATAGTACTATAAAAAAGCGACATTTTGTCATTTTTTGCTCCTTGGCTTCCAGAAGAGCGCACGAGCACTGTGTAAAACGAAATTCGATAAAAGTGGACATGCATTCAATCTGTATCCAACCTTATTTTTTAATCTTTGGTTTGCTCCAATGTGGCAGATGCACACAACACTGACATTAAATGTGCAGCACCAAATGATTAAAAACCGGTGACATCAGCAACAAATATTTTTAGTCTATTTATATAGAGAGACATGACTTTTTTGATCACTGTGACTTTGTTGTCATAGCTCGTGATTAAATGTCATGTGAAATAAACGGGTGGAAAGTTGAATTATTTTTCTGTAAATACTTTGTGAAAACCTAAAAAGTTACACTGTTGCTGATGTCAATTAATGAAAAGACACTTTTGAATGCAAAGCCATACAACACTAAGAGCATATACACAGTTTGTCAAAATACAGGTTAATATAGCAAACAACATCACATGTGAGCTTCATTTTCATTACTATTTTGAATACCTTTACTATATGCTTCTTTCATTCAGCACAGACTTTTTAACTGAGAATATACTAGCAAAATATAATATATATATTAACATTGCATTGCAGATTCCCTTATATTTACTTAAAAAAGTCAATACAAATGTAAACTCAAATCCACTTCATTTGAGTGAGTCAAAAAAAAATGGCCACAGAAGAAATACTGAAGTAAAATATATTTTGTTACCTAAAGATTCCTCGCATCTAAATAGCTCAAATTTCGCGTTTATTTGAAGTGTTTTAATTACTTTTTGTACAAGATAGGCTGAGCAGAGAAGCTAATAGAGCATATTTTGTGGGTTGTGTATTTTACGGTGCAGACGCTCCCCCGACCCTTCATCGTTCATTCAGCGCACAGAATGTGCACCCTGGATCGTCGGTGTCTCTGACGTGCTCAGTGTCCGGAAATCCACAACCGCCCATCAAGTGGACACTGGACGATTCCCCCGTTCCCAACGAGCCAAGAGTTGTTCACGGTACATGGACCACCCATCAGGGTCATTCAGTGGGCTTTCTGAACATCAGTAACGTGCGCACGGAGGACGGAGGGGTATACACTTGCGAAGCTAACAACAAACTGGGCACAACATTTCATTCGGCTAGATTAAATGTTTACGGTAATATGCCCCATGATCTGCACTGAATAAATATAAGGATTTTGATAATTAAAGTTGCCGTTCTCCACAACGTGCGCGTAACAAACCAAACCAAGTGTTCATATCATGAAAACCATGGCAGCAATTACACATAAATGATACTGAATGCAAACAATTCACATAATTGCTCCACACAACTCGCATTATCGCAATTGTTTCCGAATTGATTATTAAAGTAAGGAAGTGGGGATCTAACGAGGGCCAAAAAAAGAACAACGTATTTTGTGCATTACCCTGAGATGATGCTCTGAGAATAAATTTGCATGCATAAATTCCGTAGATAAAAACTGAATTATACAGTATCTTGCCTGCCTTTAGAGCCACTAGATACGATTTTAATAATACTATTAGCCTTCCTCATTGTGTTTCCTCTTTCACGGTGAAACAATCTCATATTATAAACAAGCGTTATAGGAGCACTGCAACTTTAATAACGGATTTGGGGGGAAAATGTATGAATTTTTTGTTGATATTAAAGGTTCTCCAAACATCCGACCAATGAGAAGATTGGCATTTTTAGCCGGCAGTGATGCCATCATCAAATGCTACTACTATGGATACCCTATAGAAGGAGTGTTTTGGGAAAAAGGTCGGCGTCTCTCTTTGTCTCTAACTCTATCTTTTCCATGTCTTTCCTTGAGTGCTGGACCCTATAACATGTCTTGTAAAAATTGACCGTCAAGCTCGTTTTCTTGTTCGTATTTTGCCAGACAGCTTCCGGCTACCATTGGATCGCCGGCAAAGAGCTTTCCCCAACGGAACCTTACAAATTCTGAATGTACAATCGGATTTGGATGGCGGAAAGTACACATGCAGAGCTCAAAACAGTGAAGGCATATATTCTCGCCAAGACGTCGATATTTCTGTACTTGGTAAGTCCAAAAAACCAACAGTAATCTTATTTTTACTTCGGGGGAAGATTTTGCTTCTTCTGGGAAATAATATTTCCGGTTTGAGATTCATACTATATCGTATAATCAATCTGCAATTTCATTAAAAGCACTGGCTACTGGGAATAGAAAGCAATAACAAACTTGTTTCTTATATAAAAGCTATATACAGAGTTGAAAGCAGCGCATAATTTGTTTCCAAGCAGCGAATCAAGCTTATTTCTATATGATTTTTGAATTAAAAGTTAAGATTACATATTATGTATGTCTGCATACAACTACATTGCATAAGTTTAGAAAGTTGTGGATTTGAGATAGAAGTAGCAGGGAAGAATGTTTATAACTTGGGGATGGAATGAAATAAACAATTGAACAATTAAACATTAAATCTGTAGGACATACATACAAGGTGTCCCGCCAGAAGGGAGCACCTCAGATATTAAAGGAACTATGGAGAATTTGGAGAATCATACATGAACTCGATTAAGATGAATCCAATGACGACGTTATCACTGACCTTGAATATTTATTTCAAGGCTATTGAAATTCTACCTTTCGAACCGTTGCATGGAAGGGGTTAGTTCCAATTTAAAAGTTGGAGAGCACAAAGAGATTCAGAGATGGTAGAAGTTTCTAAGAGATTCGTAGCACGTACGATTTTACACCAATTTTCTAGTATTGTGCATGGCATGCATCACTGCAATCGATGGAGGACTAAGCAGAGAAGCCAAACCAGGGGTGGGTTTCACAACTCGGTAACATAATGTTGTATCTCTCGTAACAAGTGCGTTATAAGTTTTAATGCTGAATTGTTTAATTGTCTACTTCATTCTATCCCCAAGTTATAAACAGTCTTCTCTACCACTGCATCTGAAATCCACAACTTTCTATACTTATGCAGTTGTAATTTTTTTGATAGAAAGTGGATTTTGAATCATTAATTAGAATAATTTTACTGTTTCATAACAAATGAGAATGAAATGACAAGAAATGATGTTATACCAGGAAATCGGAAAAAATGCTGATGGGATGGACATTTTAAAGGTGAACGGACAAGGTTTTGTAACATACCCTGGAAAGTGTGTAATTCTATAGAATTGATGCCAATAAAACGATTGGCGCAAACAAAATTATTTTTAAGAATTGTTACAAAAAGTTACTAGTAGTTAAAGAGGGTAATGCCCTGGTGTCATGGAAGGACGGTGTCACAGCGCTAGTGTCACAGTGTCCTGTTTTTGAGAAATTTGAATTTTCAGCCAATGAGGCCAAGCGCCTCTGCAATTGTTAGCCAATTGCACAGTTTATCAATGGCGCTCCAGTATATGTATCTCCCAAATATACTACCCCATACACTCCACATATTTGAAACTAAATAATTCATATCTGTGGCAATAATGCTTCAAATTTTCAGACAATGTTCCTAAATTAGTGGCAATCAACTGCATATCTTTTTCAAGGTGTGTTGCAAAACCTTGTCAGTTCACCTTTAATAAGATTCTTTATGATGATATTTATTGTTGACTCTATATTTATTGATCACACAAGTACGGTAAAGCTACGTAGTTATTGCTCGCTTCAGCATGCAAGCACAATATTGCTATTGCGTATATGCAGGCTTAATATGCGATTCTGTAGCGACTCAGTTTGTTTGGACTATACGATAGGTACATGTAGAAATGAAGGAAACTGAGGCAAATTAGAAAATCGAAGGGCCGCACCCTAGTGCAGCTGCTCCTAATGGCATTTTTAGCAAGCGAGTTTTTCCTCCAATAAATTGCAATTTCCCGTCAGGTAACACTTGGAAACGCCTAACTCTATATGTGCTATTCCTATGCTTGGACCGTAGCCATGTCCGATACAGAATGATTGCTTCAATCGGAAATGGAGAAGAGTATAGACTTTTTCTATACCTCGGCAATTCTATATCAGTGACATGTGCGGCTCTAAATTGAAGCTTGGGTGACCAAAGCACATTTATATCCATATCGGCAAGCGAACTCAATATGTCAGCATATACAGTATCTCATACATATAAGTCGTTATTCATGTTCGGAAATTGTCAAGCAATATTTCTGCACATTTCATCCAATACATTCTTAATGTTAAAGTAGACCTATCATTTCCAGTGTATAAAATTCAGAGGAATATAATTCGCGGAAAAATGAATAGCTGTATAAACATGGTCGATCGTATTAGATTTCACCCATACATAAATGTTTAAATGCAACAATGCATGAAAGTTTGCAGCTGGAATATTTAGCAACTTTATAGTGATTCCCAGCCAAGCCGTAGACTAAGTAGGCGGAGCAAGGGCGGAGCTTCGATACCGATAACGTTCGAT
>JAQFZQ010001444.1:0-19573 GCA_034696005.1 Glomeris marginata | reverse complement strand
TATAAAAAAGAGTTTGTCCTGGGACAACAAAGGTGTTCCTGAACTCCTACTTAACTCCTTTACTTCTTAGAGTGTACCTGTTCAAAGTTTGGGGCATATTATATTTTTTAGGCCTCGATTTACGACTTGCATCAAGGTGTAATATATATTTGATGTTTTATTTAGGTGGAAAATTGATTCCCCCCTCCCCCCCCCCGAAATTGGTACAAATGTGTTACAAATAAATACACTTGTTTGGTTTGCAGACTTCAGCTTTAAATGCCATGAGAAATAATGTTGAATGTTGTTTACATTTCAGATTATCTACCATACTAAAGGCAGCCATGACATTTCAACTGAACTGTAAGTTTGCACAACATTTTATATTTTTAATTACCGAGCTAATTAAGTGTATATAACCGAAACAATCGTATGCTTAATTGGGGATGTTTCACGATAAGGGAATGTTAGTAAAATATGACACAAGGTGATAATTTTGGCACCTCGTATTTGCCATATTTCAAACAAATAAGGGCATGTAAATAAAATGCCCATATACACTTAGCAAAAACAATTGTACTGTAATGCATTATTTATTTGCTACTAATATTTTATTTATAAATGTTGTCCCCTGCGTTCTCGTAACCCCTTGTATCCCATAGGGTTTTGCATTTGATACTATGAGTGGTTTGCCTCCCAGGAACTGAACCCACCCCCTCCGCCTCCCAATTCCGGATAACGATGGCATATTACTGTTTTATATACAGGTTTATTATACAGGGTGTATATTTTGTCCGTTGTCTGCAATTTAATCTGGAGAAAAGTTGAAGGCGACGTTTGCGAATTTATTACTGTAGACGTTAAAGGTTTTATGACGCAATTCGGTTTTAAAGACGAAATGTGGGACTAGCCCCTAAATTGTCGTTGCTTTCAAAATGGCTGCCTTTAATGGTTCGGTCACTAATAGTAGTAGCCCTACCTTATATAGCTATAGGTAATATCGATATATGGTTGGTGTTGTATAGGGCCATTATGAGCGAGGTTTATGTGCATGTTATCAAGTTTTGCGATGAAATATTTGGGGAATTCGCGAATTGAAGTTGTATATATGGGCCATTTTTCTGCATGACTTGGTGCATGGTGCACTGAAAGAAAACGCTTGAAGAATGAGACATTGGCGTATGTCTAAGAATGTTAATGAAGGATATAATAGCGTTCAATAACGACACGTTTTACCGGCCATTTATATGCAAATGAGACCGCTGCAATTAAGAACACAGTCATTATTGAAATGTGTGCATGTGAGAGAGTCGAGTGATTTATCGGTTTGCCTGTCATCGATCCACTTTCACCATCTTTTTTCTTCTTCTTCAACTATCTTCCAGACTTATTACAGCTGGGAAAATAATAGGTAGCCAATAACATAGCGTGATAAGGACTGCATCAAATGATAATAATGTCCCATAACGAATAGACCCTATAATTTCTGATTTTATAGACATGACAAAATACTTTTTGGGGGATTAAACTTTTATATACATGTATTTTAATAACAAGTGTCCCAATGGAATTTGACTTTCATAGTTTATAATAAGCTGTCACAAGGTTGAGTTAATTGACAGGGTGGCATATACTGTATATAAAAGGCGTGGCCAGTCGCCTTTGGGTTGAGTCAAAAAGCCGAAAACCACGTGACCTGTTGTCGTGCGGTTTAATTAACATGGGTACGATGAGACCGCAACTTTTGGTCACACAATGTGCTCGATGGGGTAGGCCTATAGGTATATTATATAGAGGGACTTGTGCATTGTGTGGAAAAGACGCGCCCTCTGCAGGGCGTCCCGAATACCAGCACCTGGAGCCATTTATTAGACGGCATATGGGGGCGGTCACGTGACAAGGCGGAATTAATCTCGCTTACCCCATTGTGAATTCACATATCTCACCATACATACTTTATATACGTGTAATATACAGGCAATAAACGAGCAAATAAATATTTCACCATCAGTTCGGCACTTTCAGACCACCCACATTGAAACTCAATTTGTTTACTGCATGTAAATTGCACCCACAAGTTAGTTTACTTCGTCAAAACATTGCAGTAGCTCATCGATTGGTTTCATTGAAGCCTGTTATAGTTAGCTTAACTGGTACCAAGTTTACTTAGTGGGACGTGATTAAATGATGGCGTTGTAGTCGTTATGTGTGGCCAGCTATAAAATAAGTCAGTGATATGATTGTTTACTTTACCCAAACTTGGTGCCACTTCAACATCGCTGCCGTTGGATCCCAGTGCCCAATCGCACAGAACACAAGTATGGCGGCCATCTTGAGGAGGGTTAGGGTTGTGACCGTGGTCATCTAGTTCTTGCTCGTTCTCGCTGGCTAGTTGCTCCTGGAGCACGTGCAACATAAAAGAAGGTAGTGGAGGAGGTGGTAGAAAGTTGAGCAGTTCTGCAGGTGGACCAGGAGAGTCGCAGTCGAACGGACATTGGATGGATGGGATCGGGGTAGTTGCCGGCGTTGTCCGTAATGGCGGCGGCGCTGTAGTCGTCATGCATGAGTGCGGCGCTGCGATCGCCACCAGCCAATAGACGAACAACCGCAACTGCATCGTCTTCACCTGTTATTAATATACATAAAAAACAATTGGTGATGAGTTGAAATGGAAAATATTTCGAATAGTAGCGGTAGTTGGGTAGTTGTCGGAGTAAATAACTCCCACGTGGCAATTTACTGTTGATACGACGTTGTCATGGCAACGAGAACGATCGCAGCAGGAGACAGCTGCTGGTCACAGTCCTTGTATATAAGATGACAATAAAGGAAAAGGTTGTTTGGTGGGAGAAATCAGAAGAGATTTTGGGCAACAGTTTTCACCTCGTTGCTCCAAGTTTTCGTTTTCTTTTTTGCCACACATGCAAGTAATGAGATTGTTTTTATGGGTAATGGTCAGTGGTATATGGTAGAAAAAATAGTGGATTTGACGGCAACTGTTAGAAATATGGCAATTTCACATGTCAACAAAAAAATGCTCAAGACCTAATTTATGGTTAGGATGTATGAAATTCTGTAATAAATCGCGTCCAACGATAACTTATTACTGATGTATATGAAAAGTCTGGTGTTTTTACTGCATGGGAAAGGTTTAAAAAGAAATTTGTGGCAGTTAATGGTTCGGAGATGGAGAAAACTTAATTATATTGTCCTTTATGAGATACATATAGCGCAATAAAAAATGGCGACTGGGTGTGTTTGAGCTGTGCATTCAAGGTTGGTGGATATTTTTATGAAGATAACGTAATCAAGAAGCCCGTCTACTTGATTTATGTTGTTCATAGTGAGACACGAGACAGACAATTTATAGTTGCATTCAAGGCAAAACACGCCCATTAGGTCTAAATACTGCACACTAAATGGTAAGAAATTTATCAAATGACAAAGGTAACATACCTTCCAAATTGCACCGAGTTGCTTTCATTATCCTATCTGAACATTATGCAATGAAATAAAAATAATCTAAGGACTCAATAATTAGGCTACTCTGATTTCTGAGATTACCAGCAAAGGAAGTCAACGGTATCATTGTTTCCATAGATTTATGATTGAGATTGAGGGATGATGGAGGTTGAATTTTTGGAATTGATGGATGGCTTCATTATTGGGCAGATTTGAGGTGAAGTTAGGGAAGATTATGTGATGTTTCTTGGGTTTGCCGATACAACTATTAAGCACACAAGCAGCGACCGCCAAGGTCATTTGCTCTGTTTATCCTGTCATTTTATCGACTCCTCTCCTGAATTCCTCTACATGATTTATATACGTTTCTTCTCTGGAGTGCCTTTGTTTCTGTTCTCATCTTTTTCCCCCCTCTTCTCTTTAAATTGTCTTCTTGGGTCGTAAGATGAGCGGAAGAAATAAACAAGCCACAAGGCTCGTTTCGGTGTCTCAATGTCGCCATCTTGACGTGGTAAATTGTACTTTATTCGTCGTTTCATAACGTACGATTAGGGAGACTGTTGGCCGGAAAAAGCGAAGAAAATGTTTGTGATATTTGCACTTCTCTTATACGTATACATGTATACATATAATATGGAGTTTCACTGCATAAAGGCGCGCAAAGTTTGAAAGATGTGAGGAAATGTGAAGTTTGTGCATTTTGCAAATATGGTCCCAACACTAAATCACTCATTTTTGTAATAATAATACGTTATAATAATATACAGCTGACTTGGAAGTAGCTGCGAACGACAGGGAGGGGTGGATTTGGGTATACACTTTGTGACTGGAGAGATTGTGATGGACGTGTCATTTCAGGTGAAGGTGCACGTGTTCAGTTTACCAGGAAACAATGGGTGGGATCGACAAGAAAAACCCTGTCAATATTTGAATAGTTCAGAGCTTGTTTGAGATTGAGAGTGACAGCAACGCCCTCTGTCGGTGATATACGAGCCACAAGCAAAACTAAGTTCGTATTTTTCTTAACATTTTATTTACACCTTCTCTATATATAGACAAGGTCATTATGGTATATAGTGTTTCCCATGTTTTGTGACACTACTTAATTTTGAACGTATCAATTAATTCTGTATAACAAATTTGAATGCACAATTAACTAATAGAAATGTAAACAAATTCCAAAAAATATATTTAATGTGGTTTATCAGTCACGTGGTTTATATGCTTGCACCATTTTGTGTTTAGTATATTAAATCGATTCTGTTATAAATATACAATAAATGAGAACTCGTCCATATTGAAGTTTTCCAATTAAGTGGCATGAAATCGAATATCCGGAAAATTGGATTTAATCCAACGTTATTGCAGTTTCCTTCAACTTTTCGCGTGTATATATATAGCTTATTAGTGGTAGTATACGTGGTTCAATATATTTAATAAGGTTCTGAGATCGAGGGAGGATTTTTGATTATAAAACTCGTTCAATAATCCATGTGCCTATATAGTTATATAAAATAAACTAGCATATATTGTGGGGGAAATCTGTGCTGGTGGTAGTGATTGATGTGCTCAAATAATTTGATGTCGTTGGGGATTTGGAGACTTGCTGACATCACCAAGGCAACGACCACAATGTCAGATCATATCGTTTATATACAGCATGCAACCAACAACCTATATCTTGGTTTGGATGAGTTTGGGAACATGGGTTAGGCCTAAAGTTTGACCAAGGAGCAATTAGCCGGAGCGCCGGAGCGTGCACCATGCCTTGCTGTAATGGCCGACTTGCTGCTGTATAGTTCTCAACTGCAATTTTCACTGGGCCGATGACTTTGATGGCAATTACAATGAGTCAATCATGCTCATCTTTTAGGCCTACATAACACGCCCGTTTCAACGCATTTTTCAACAAACTGTGCTTCGACCTTAATTGAAACTAATTATCGACTTTCTTTCTAATTAAGATCCAAACCGTTGCGCGGCTGAATTTTCTTGGCAACTTGCACGCCAGCCAATGCCCTATATATATTCTGTAATTAGGTCTCAACAAGCTTTTCCTCTCGGTGCACTAATACTTTTTAAAATCAGTTTAGGGAATTCGGGAATAAATTATGAGGCAAGTCGACAAGGTCGTAATTCAATAGTTTTTTGATTAAATATAGTCCTGTACACGCTTTTGTTAAAATCAGTTTATTAGAGAACTTTACGAGGAACAGTGTTGAAGCTGGGGAAGTTGAACAGCAAAACTTTAGTGTATATACGGTATATATAATATACATAATAGCATGCTTGAAAAAAATAGCAAATATATATCGACTGTCGGGTCAGACAGACAAAAGCAAGTTTCGAACCTGTTTCATTTGCGAATTCATTCACTATATAACATGTTCTTTTGGACAGAAATAGATGGGGATGCTTTTATTTCGATATTATGTAAAAATTGTCGAACTCCTAAAAGCTATATAATGTGATCCATGTTCAAAATATACAGATTAATTTGAAATAATATGTCTCGTGACACAGAATATATAATGTGTATGCATTGTTTCCTGCATGAAATACATGTATATGCTATAATATAGATGTGCGATATGTATAGCATCATGATGAGTATATATGTTTTACAATCTTGGCTGGCAATCTTATACTTAGCCTAAATCTATGCAAACAACACATGGTGATCGAGGTTGTATATCGATTGGTATAGCAACTCTTGGTATAGCTTTCAGACATTTTAAATGAGCCGGGAACAGATTGCAATCAGAACCCAATAATTAAAAACTTAATGGATTATTTTAAAAGCTTTCAGTACCAAGATTTGCCAGGAGGCATAATATTTTAGCTGTAAAATGGACTGGTTACATTTAACAGCTGATTTCAATTGGATATATCGTTTCGAAGAATCAGAATGATTTGAGGGAGGATGAATATGACAATTTGGACATGATTAACGAACAATCCCTACTTGCTCAATGTGAATTCGAGACACGTGGTGCAAAACGAGACATGTCATGTGGAAAACGAGATAGAAATAAACGGTTTCTTGGCTGGAAAGGTTGAGAGAAAATTGGTTTAAGAGAAAGAGAGAGAGAGAAAAGTCAGGGAAAAGATGGAGAAACTGAACTAATAATATGAGAATAGAAGGAGTTACTTATTGCTAACAGTTGCAAGTTGCAGACAGGAAATTCGACAAAATTCGGTGCTAATTTCGATCAATATGTGAGAGCCGTTTGGAGGAGCGCCGTTGCAAGTTGGCAGTTGCATGTAATGGCTGTGCCCCAAGTCACATGGGTCACGAATGTTTGCGTCTGCCAACTTGCCAAATGTGAATGATAAGGTAAAATATTCTGTGTTTGCTTTTGGGTGCAGGGTGAGGTTGGAGAAAGCCAGGGGCAATATATGGCAAGTAGTACACAGTGTTTGTTGTTCCTATACCATGGACAAAACACACTGACTTGTAAAGTGTTTGTTGTTTTCACTTTTCCCGATTTCGGTTCTCCTAAAATGCTGTTTGCCCAACTATTTAGGGGGTGGAGGGGCAAGAGACTAAAAAAAGTATGGGAGTTTTCAAACGTCATCGTTTTTGTCAGGTACATGAAAATGTTTTCAATGACAGTGTTTTTGGATAGCATGCAATCGTCTAAATTAGAGCATCATTTATTATACTGTATTCCAAAAACTTCTACATTTTTTATGCATGCATGCAAATTGCAAAATAAAAAAAAAATGTTTTCAAGTTTGTGGGCATTATCTACCAAAAATGAAAAATTTGATTCCTTGCCAGAAGCCCATGCAAATAAAATCCGTCATCCATAAAGATGATTTAATTTGGCAATATGTAACTGAAGTCAAGAGGAAGTTATTATGGCAAAAAATTGTACATCATTGAAATATTTAATGCAATTTAAAGTCGTTGTTTCTTATACCTATAGATAATTTATTATTTAAAGCAGGTTACTTATTAAGCAAGTTTTGACTGACATTTGTGTTTAGAAATGCAGCTTTTGTTTGATCAATATTGAAAAGTTAACAATGCAGTGAAACTTCTAAAATATCTATAGGTATTCGATGTATTGATGTTCCAAATACGAACTAACTATATACGAGAAGCAAGTTGCTTGTGTAGAGTGCAACAAATGAGCTCTGTATTGATAAATCGATGCGAAACTATATCGAATTCTTGTAATTCAAGCACAATAAAGTCATGGAGGCATACAGCAATACTGAAAATGAACATCGAACACAGTAATATAATAAAGCCATATTAATTCCCTGTTTCAAAATGATAATTTTTGGAGTACAATGTAAAGGAAAACTGTAATTAGTGAAATGTTAAGAACGAAGGTCATAGTTAAGCATAAAGAATATTGGAAATCAATTAAAAATGACTTTGGATGTTATCTTACATGGCACAGTTTCCAAAGTAAAAATACTTTAAGAAATAAAAATGTAAAAAGTGTATCGTGAAGTTATAGTTCCAGGCTGTGATGGCATGGTCAATCGATCAGTAAGTAAGCCATGCCTTGTTTATTTACCATTATCCTCACCATTTTGGTGTCTGGCTTGATGCTGATAGTCCTGGAACAATTTTATACCTCAAGAGCAATCTAGATTTGCATTGTTTATTAATTTAGGGAGGAGCATTTATGACATATATCGTTTTTGCAAATGAATGAATCTTCTCATACAAGAGTGACGTCATAAATGCTCCAACCTCTAATCGACTGCATCCAATCTACTTGATTACAGCAAGTGCTAGGTCTCAATTTACCTCATTGCTTTATACCAAGCTAAACAGATTACGTACTTCTAAACCTGTTGAATTAACCCTTCCCTGCATTGCATAGGAACGTGTCATGCAGGATAGCAAAATAGGAAATTAATAGCAGAATATGATGTTGTTAAAATTACTGTACTTATATTCCTGAATTAGCAATAATGATAACATGTTACATAAAATTTTGCAACTGTGGCATGACATGCAGCACACTTTGTCGGATAAATCTAAGCAAAGATGAATCAGAGAGACACGCCCTCCTCGAAATGAGTGTGATATCAGTTAATGGATGCGGGGTTCTTTGAAAGGGGAAAGGAAAAGCGGAATTGCATTGTGATTTGCATATGGAAGGAAATAATTTAGAAGAGGCCAATGCTGTTTTCGTTTGTTGGTTGATTCATTTGAGCCGACCTTATCTGAATTGTCTTTTATATTGGCTCATCATGCAAATTGTTCGGCATTTTGTCAATGGCAAGGCAGAGCCGTGTAACATGAAGAAATTGTAAATTGTTTTTAAATCAGCTCCAGTTTCTTGGCATAAACTTTGGACACGCCCATTCTCTTTGTGGGCGAAATAAGACGACAAGAGGACATGAATGCTGAATTTTGTATGCGCATTGATCCCAGAGTGGATCGCATCTTTTTTTCTTCCTTACTTCTCTTCAATCCCAGCTTCGCCGTTTTTCTTTTTGCTTTTCATGCCTTTCACAGCGTGCATGTTTACGAGCAAAGGGCCATCGATTGTAATCTGTAGCCGCCATTTTGCACCCTAATGAGAGCAGAGACTCTCCTTCTCTTCTCCTTCATCCTTTTTCCTTACAAAGTGTGAAATTTGCCCATCCAGTAACAGCTAGCACCTCTTTTGTGTTTGCCTGCCTATACATGAGTTCACACAGCATCTCCCCCAAATCATTTTTTGAATGACGTCAAAAACGAACACATGTATAAGCTTCAACAACAATTATACCATGTATATACTGTACCTATCTTGCATGTGAGAAGGAAGTAAAGGTATTAAAATGTTGAAGGCATGTAATTAACCTGGGTGCGACAGGCAAAATGTAGAAACTAATTGAGAAATGTGACATGCAAATATTAAAAACGCCTCATTTTAGGGTGGGGGGATTTATTGTTATTGAATTTTTTTGCAAAAGAAATTCGTGACCTTTTTCGCCTCAAATTAAGAATGGCGTATAAGGGAGGGTGGGTAAATAATAACACATTTTTAAAGTATATGTGTGACTTAAATTATTATAGAAAATAAAGTTAGGTGTTGTTGGAGGGAGAAAAAAGTGTGAAGGGATTATAAAAACGTGGCCGAAAATGAAAGATGGATTGAGAGGGTTTGTGACCCTCTCCAATTCAGAAAGAAATATTGAAGAATTGGTAAAATGAATTTGACGAATCGCTAGACTTGATTCATATATGCGGCTATATAGACAGTTTTTGGGTCCATGAATGTGAGAAGTTTGGTGGAGACAAGCGATTGCTTTTAAGGACCACAATCAATCACCACACGTTGCCAATGGTGTTGAAACGAGTGGCAACTCGAAACAATGGGCTGTTCTTTTTCTCGCACTCCCCCCTCCTTCCACTTTCCACTGTAACCACTGGCGTGACAAATTGTTTGTGTTCATCACATCCCCCTCCGACGGAGACCATTGTCATAGGGCTATCTAAATATTATGGATTTCTCCTCAAATATACGACCAGAAGGGGGGACTGCTGCACTCACTCCAAACATTGATCCAAATGTGACAACTATTTATATCCAAACCGATATTTACATCCGGGAACGTTTTACCACATGTCAACTTGTAAACAATTCTGAATATTGTCTTTTATATCAGCTGATTAAATATAACGTAATTTCAACTTATTTGGTAGAATTACATAATGGAAGTTGGATGATAATTTTGAAATTAGGTCACTTTCTCATCAATATGTATAGGAAGGTATAGGCTTTGCTTGGTGACAATGAGTTTTGTGATAGGCGGCCATTCCCATGGTGCAATGCACGAGAAACGTGTGAAAAGCAATGCAAGGAAGTGTTATATATATAAGGAAAAAGAAGGGAAGTTTTGTGAAGGAGCAATTTTCGGTTCGTGTCGATTGCAATCGGCTTTTGGAGGACGTGTCCCGTTTCTCTTCAGTCCCGAATTTTCACTTGACACAAACGTGAAGCAGAGAGAGAAAATAAGGAGGGGAAAAAAACCAAAGCAGCCCCAAACCTGTTCTTGGTCATAGATCTGGAGAAAAGGGCGCGCGTGTGAAACTAGAGAAACAAAGCAATCAACAACGTGCACCTCACAGCTGTTGCTGCTGCTCCTATAGGAGGAGTTGAGGTGCTGAGGTGCTCTTGTGTTGCCTCGTGGCGACAACACGGATAAATTTCATCTGCTAGCAGCTGCTAATTCGTGCTGGTACACACAGTTTGCAAAAGACGAATGGCCTACAAATGGGATTGCCAAAAGTTGCTAAAAGTGACCCTGTTGGTGGGAGGGTTTAAGAGGGGTAGAAATAAGGAGTCCTTGCGGTGTTGGCCAGTTGACGCCATTGAACAAGTGTGGTAACCGCAGCATAATGGCGGCCAACGAGACTGGCACCACCGAGAGGTCCTTTCACTTTCAATGCGCCCACAAAGGCAACACTAATGTGGATAAAGTTACGGGACATTGAGGTGGAAAAGGAATTCTCTCTTCTCTGTTGCACCTCGTTTTTACAAGAAGCGATGCTGTACGAGTTATAGAGGAGCATAGAAGCTATACAGGAGAAAAGATGTGGACACTTTTGTGCTTGGACAAAAGGAAGAAATGCATGGGGGCAAGGCAAGGGGCAAAAAAAAGTTGACGCCTGCTCCTTCTTCTTGGCACCCCATCTTGATGCCTGATCGACAAAACATGGTTCCTTCTTCCTAGAGATAACACACCTTCTGTTTTTACGTTTACACTGTTTTTGCAAAGCTAGCTTATCACTTGTAACGAATCACAAACTTTCCCCAATATATTTGTGAGAAAAAAAACCTGTAGTACTTCCAGAAAGGAACTTGAACCAGAATTTGAATTGA
This sequence comes from Glomeris marginata, assembly GCA_034696005.1. Classification (NCBI taxonomy): domain Eukaryota; kingdom Metazoa; phylum Arthropoda; class Diplopoda; order Glomerida; family Glomeridae; genus Glomeris; species Glomeris marginata. The sequence continues at coordinate 8,288 of JAQFZQ010001444.1, read as the reverse complement.
ATAATTTTTATCTATAGAAAGGTTTTGTCACTTGCATAATTATTCAGTAAAATGTAATGGAATTTAATGTAAAGAAAGAATAACTGAACCCAAAAATTGCAACATGGTTGAAGTGGGTTTTAATGCACCAATGCAGGTGTGTGTTATTAGTGTTTGATGTCAAAGAACGTGATGGCTGAAGAAATTAATTTGGTTCTTTTTTCCCCTCACTGAAATTGCCTTTTGGGATTTCTCGTTGTATAAGCCTACAACGGGTTGTTTCAGATGATGTATGAAGATGAGAGAATGCGGCATGGTGTGTTTCTTACAATCCTTTTTTGTTACTCTGTGATGATGACACTCTTTTCAGCGTTTCACAACATAAAAAAACTAATCTAACTTGTGTACTTGGCATTTGGGCACCTCAACATTTTTCAACACCGTTATGTTATGTGCAATTCCAGCAAAACTTGTGCAATGCGGATTTACTGTAATCCTACTGAATATACCTGTAATTAAGACAAGTTTATAATTTACATAACTGTTTTTGTAAAAATGTGGAATTATCGAGAAACCGTTTTAACAAAAGTGAGTGATAAATGAAGAGCATTTAGGAAAAGCCTCATAAAATATGTGTTATGTTTTGATTATATTTTGATCAAGTATTTTGGCAGCAATACTTATATATAATCCTCTTTACTGCCAAAATCCTAAATGAAATAGGAAACCAGATGTTTGATGTGAACTTGTCAATGAATAAATTTGACATTGCACTCGCTATTCATTCATAATTTATTGCTACAATTTGCTGTCATATGCAAATCGATGGTACTTACTAGAGACCTAGCTAAAACCCCAAATCCGCAAGGATAAAGAATACAATATTGATTTTTAATTACATTATGCATTACATTTCCCTTTTCAGTTGAGGAGCAGATATACGAGATCAACAAGCATCTGTCCAATTTAACTTGTGAATAAATATTAATTCACAATTTAGCATTGTTTATGTTATATTTATAACGTAAATTGCGTTATTTTCGCAAATTTCAGTCTTGGAAATTAAGCTAGATAAATTACTTAAATGCATAATAATTTCATTATTGGATTTTAGCAATGACTAACTTGAATAGCGTTTCAATAAAATCAATAAAATAGTTTTGTACAACATGGGAATGAATCATATGAATTATTTCGATATAGTCGAAAGACAGTGCATAAGCCAGGGGCATAAAATGTCATTTTCAATTTCAGCAATCATTACTATATACTTTTGAACACACGTTCAACGTTTGATTTATTCAGTTAAATCCACAGATAAAAGTATTATTATACACAAAATACTATATATGTTAGTCTAAACGGAAATGCATTATCCCCCTTTTCCGGAGAATAAATCAGCAAAGTGGGGAGGAAGTTGGAAAACTATATACATGGATCATTTGTATACAAATGATCCATGTATATAGTTTTCTGATAGGTGCATGGATGTACTAACATGCTCAGCAGCGATGCAATTTAAATTTTGCCAGCTATAGCAAGGAGGTGATAAATTGTGTGGCATTTTAGCACAAACTATTACTCATTTTCTGGGCCCTATTTGCTTACAAGCAAATACGTTGCAGAATGACTGGGTGGGTTTCTGTGTTGCACTTTTGCAAACTACTATATGGGGTGAAAAACTGGTAATATTTACCTTGGGCAAATATAACCGCTTTATCATTCGTTTTGCTTTTACTGCTGTTTTCAAAATAATATTTTGCTGCATGGGCTTTTTGCACTTGTGTGTGTAGGATTAAGTAGAAAATTGCCTCTTTTGTTGCACAGCTCATTCGGCCAACTTTATAAATCCCTGTATATAAATCCCAATAACAATCCTTTAATGACATGACATCTTGATTTATTGAACTTATCTTTTTTTTTACCAAGAAGTAGTATAACGAAGTTCAGAAACAAATGAACTTTCTCATTGGATTTCTATATAAAATATTGCAATTTTTCAATATTCAGCATGAAAGTATGTTTTAACATACATTTTTCCATTCTGCAAAGGATGGAAATATTACATTGTTGAACGTGCAATCAATTGGAGTTCAATAAACCGATGTGCCACCTAGCGGAGTGCGCCTTTCAAATTACCTTGTATACCATCCTATTAAATATTACCCTACTTTAGCTGTTGGGGGGTTGGGGAAAATTAATTTAACCGACATGTTTATAGTTTGCTGCCATATTTGGTCGATGAATAAATGATTCGGTGACTTGCTATTTATGAAACAAGTATTGCAAAAAGTTAAAGCACGTTTGCCAATTAACACTGGAAAGTTTGTATGTACTATATTATGAGTTTTGAATTAACATGGGGTGTATGTATATGTATGTATTTAAAGTTTGAGAGAGAAATGTGAAAGGAGGTGTTGCAGGGATCGTGTTTCGCATCAATCATCTGGTTCATTGATGCAGTCGCACGACTTTTAAGAGAGCCACGTGTCCCTCTAAACTTATGCTTAGCAGTGTGCAGTGCCATTATACACAGTGTATATAATACCATATATACATGGTTTCCATTGGAGTAATCCAGAGCTTATTGGGTTTTGGACGCTCTTGCACTTTCCTATATCACCTTTCACAAACTGCACCACTCAAGAAGTTGCCCAGCAACTGAGTTATAATTGAACCCGGCTGTACAAGGAAAGGGCTGAACTTCCGTTACCTAGTTCACAACCCTAAGTTGCTGGGAGTGGGAACACAGCAAAGTTTAGAGCAAGGCTCCTCTTGCTTGGTTTCCACATTGCACTTAAATTGAGCAAAATATTGTGTTACTTACTCCGCAGGCTCTGCAGTTACTTAAGTTAAAAAAAAATGAAACATTATGTGAAATAAGGTAATTCGGTTGGAACTTACAGTAAAATGCTAGCAACCAATGAATATTTGAAACAAAATATAATGGGATTTTCTGAGGATTAAGCAACTCGGGTAGTTAGAGCGCTTTAGCAAAGCTGAAGTGAGGGGAATGGACATCAGTGATTGACCTAAAGGCATATTTGCTATTTCAAAATATTTGCAATTGCGCATCAATCGATAGTCATAACATGGATACATGCGTCCATAAGAGAGATGTATAAGGATAGGTTTATAGAGTTTATATTTGACGGTATAAATACAAAATTTAAATCAGTGTATATAGTATATATGTAACTCGGTGCAGCTGGTTCAGTGGATGCAATCAGGTTTTATTTGTGAACATTAAAAGCAATTTTTGCCTTTAGTTAAACCAGTGATAAATGTAATAATATAAGGATATACCGAATCGGTTGTCATTTTGATTCGATCTGAAAAGTGGGAGAATGAACTTCGATTATCCACGCATTCTTCTTCATAGCCTCGAGTACAAAAAATCGAAGCCAATTTAAAATGGTGTTTCCATGTTCTTTTTCACGTTTGGGCAAAAAGAAAACTGCCACTTCTGTCATCACGTGTCATCATCCAGTGACAAAAATTGCGAACATTTACCTTGCTACACGATATAATATATGGGTCGAAACCGCTGGAAACTATACAAACATATCATCCCTAATACTATGTATAATTTGTATGAACTCGATAATATATTGGCCTATTACATTTTTATGATAGGCTAAATTGTGCGAATTGGAATACGTTTAGATTTTTATCTTTATTATTACTAATTTGACTTGTATTAATTATATTAAACAATATGGTTCCCCCCATAAGTGCCCTATTTAGTATACCTATGAGCCCTTGTTAAACTTGAAACCCTAATGGCCTAGCTTCTATTACATAGCATATACATAATAGGTCCTATATACTAGGTATAGATTACCGATGACAGTCATTTCCAATACAGGTAAACATTTGAAAATCTTGTACAAAGTCTTCTCATAATAATTAATAATTTGAACAACTTTACACAGCATATATTTTCCTCTTTTGGGTCAGTCTTTGTTCCAGTTAAGAACATAGTATAAAATCTGGTGAACACTTTATAGTTTAGGAAAAGTAAGGGAATTTTGGTATAACACTGTTAACTCTTACCAGAAGGGACGATGTGTCCAGTGTTGCGTGCTGGTCATGGTCTTCGAGTGGTCCTGGTGGTATTCATGATGGGCAATTGACCGCTAGACCGGTTCTGCTGCTGCTGCTGTTGATGATGATGTTGGTGTTTAGTGTTGTTAGTTGGTGGTAGGTGGTGCTGTTGAATCACTCGCCCCACAAAATGATTTCAAGTGATCCTGGGTGTGTTTTCAGACACTACTCTTGAAAGGTAAAGAGATTGGGTGTACAAGTATATGTAGGTGCACCCTTGAGATCCTCCACCACAGATAGGTACGTCTATCTCTGTAGCCTTGCCACCACTAGTGTGCCAAGTTGTCGTTTGGCGCAACGATCAACAGGGGACGAGTCCAAACTGTGCCAGAAGGGAGGGAAAGTGGCGTAGTCAGGGCAGCAACCAAGAAGAATGAAGTGAATAGAAAAAGGGAAAAGGAGGAGGTTGTTCGCCGAGAAAAGCCGAAGGGAATTCCTTCTTTCCTTTCTTCCCATAAGTGCACGCAGACTTTACACCATCTTCTTCTTCTTGTAGTCTTCTTCTTTTTAGTAGATATTCTTCGTTTTTTGCACATATATAAGCTTAAATAGAACCTGGAAGGAAATATCGTCTACATTTCTCTTCAGACTGTCTTCAAAGCCAATCGGTTTTCCTTTTTTTATATATTCTTACGTGTTTTTTTTTTTTCTCCTGTGAGCAATTTTTGAGTAGGAATTTGACACCCTTCACTGAGTGAAGAAGTGGTGAAGGAAATTCAGGTCGTTGGATTTTTGGCGGTCATGGGATGAAACATGATAGAGGTTTAAAAACAACAAAAAATCATTTTTTTTGTTCAAAATTCAAGCAAAAAAATACAGAGGAAATTAACAATCAGAACGATTGCGAAAAAGTAGTGATTGGATGTTTCATTTATTGCAGTGCGTTTTTAAAACTTGAATTTTACTATATAGATGAAAAATTAAGTTTGAAAATGGTCAGGGGAGGAGAGAATTTAGGAATTAAAAATTTCAGTGTCGGTAACCACGGTTATTTTCATAATAAATAACATTTAGAAGTTGGCAGGATCTAAATATAACCTTTCGTGTATATTTTCTTATAAGTGTTTTTGTATTTGTTTTTATATAGGAGGTTCTTGATCTGTTGGTAACCTGTGAACTTGATTTATTTGGAAGTGAAGTTATGTGATTGGTTGAGCAAACATGACTGTGGTCAATGGGAACAATAGACAACAAAACAAGCAGCCATGGTTGCATATTGATCGCATTTTAGTGTTGCACGCAATAAAAATACATTTACGTTGATTAATTTTGTTGCACATGCAGGAAGGAAACGGCAACTGCAAACTGTGCATTAAATTTCCCCAGGTGCAATAAGAATTATGGCAGCAACCTGTCAGAAAAGTTCTGCCATAACTTAAACAAGTATATCAATTTCACCTTGTATCCATAGATGATATAGGACACATGGTTGGTTAAAAATCTTGTAAAGCAGAACAAGTCTCTTGATAGAAAATGTAATTATTTTACAGTAGAATCTATATAACAATAATTAATCAAATGCTTTTATTATCAGGTTCTGGTTTGAAATTAATAGCAATTTTTGCTAGTTATTTACACATAGTAATGACTTTATATAGCAACTGAACTCAACTTGTATATATGACTTTAAAAAAAATACAAAACCAAGATATTTTAATACTTTTTTGTTGATAATGTATGGATAACTGAAATTCCTGGCTTGTATGTGTGGCCAATAACTATGTATATTAAACTTGCCTGTATAATCATGTCCATGTTTCATCTGGGAGGAATGTGACATCTAAAAACCTGTTAATATTAATTCCATACGGAATGTATAAAGAAAATGATGGACAACACCCTTTTCAAGAATTCATTGTTTGAAGAAGAGAGTAAAAAATACTTTTGTCAACATAATTTGTATAGAGAGTTGGAAATATTTTTGGGCATCATAAAATCAGTGACGATTTGTGTTTAAAGATGGCGGCGTTTGGATGGGCATGTTAGGCTTTTGGTGCTGAATATGAATGAGGTATTTCTTGGTTCTTCAACCGCCATCTTAGATGCTATCGTGGCATGTGGAGTAGACTAAATTCTCAAGGAGTGGGTTTCTTTCCAACTTTATTTTTTTTTCCCTCATTTTTTTTCTCAGTCAGGTTCGAAGTTTGCATATCGCAATCGGGTTTTAGGTTTGGCCGAGTGAATAGTGTTGCCAAAAACCATTCCCTCCATGTTTTGGCGAAAAGGAGCGTCGCAGCCCAAATGTGATGTCTTCATTGGGGTGTGTGCATGAATAAACTAGTAAAATTTAAAATATAATGCACTTGCATTCCTCCTGTATAGGTCTATGTGTTTCAGGCTTTTCACACAACATATTACCATATGAATGTGTCAGGTTTATTATTTTGTTTGTTTTTAGGAAATTAGCAAGCATATTTGCAACCTTTTTTAATGAGTTTCTTGCTTGATAAAGGGCTATAACATCATATGGCTCAATGCATAGCTAATTATGGTAATGCAGGCAATGTTAGCTGTGCAAATGTATCTTGTTTAAATTTGCATTTGCCATATAGCTTTATTTGCATGGTCTTACCCTGCAGCTCGTATGCAAGCCATTTTACAACGTTAATTTGCGTGACCAAATTGTGTGTGACTAGTGACACTGATGGAAACATGCAACACTTAATTGTGAAATGCAAGATTTTGCACAGTTGTTTTCTGTCCCCACCTCCGACCCGTCACACCTCAATGTAAACAGTGCCCTCTAGTGGGAGAATTATGAAGTTTCAACTTAGCAGCAAATCTGTTTCTTTGGTATTTTATAGATTGTGATACTTTTTGCATGGGGCAAAAAATTACTGGAGCGCAATGTGTAAACACAGCAGTTTGCAATTCCATCTGGCACCACCAGAGGGCACATTATGTTAAATCACACGTGTATTAGGCTCTTCTGAACAAATTCATTAGATTAATTTTCCTCTATAGGTAAACCAGGTGGTGAAATTCTCCAGGGAGATTATAATGCAAAACTGCTGAGTTGAATACATGTTTGCTTTTTTGTATGTATTGCATGCACTGTAATTTTTAACTGATTGTGAGTTCCAGGAAAATGCAAAACTTGATATTATAAATACAAGGGGATTCAATTGTGATGGATTGTTGCTCATGCAAAAAGGCAATTAAGCAGAAACAAGTTTCCTATATTTCTTTTGGTGTAAAGAGCTAAATATTCATTTTGTACTGTTTAAAAATTTTATTGAATTATTTGATTATTTGTGGGCACGAGTTTATTATACCTACCTATTTTTACTTCTAAACATTCTATACCATGCATGCATATATATTATTTATATTTAACTTAGTATAGCTGCATTTTTGTGAATTTGTGATATTTCTCTTGGGTTTTGATTTAGTCGTCGTCTTGTTGCTTGACATGTGCATTCACTCTCTACGTCTCTCTCTGTGTTCATGCATTTTTGAGTTTGCATGCATGCACTTTCGGCATTTCAATTTTTTTTTTAAAGTAAAACCAAGAAATACATTTTGCCTCTTTACTTCTGCAACACACGTCTGTTTATCAGCAGCAAATCTTCAAGGAGACCGTGTGTACAACTTCCCTTCTATAAAACATATCTCATAAACATGTATTGACTTCGAAGCCAAACCATGGATTTTGCAATACATTTCTTATATGTATAGTATGTATTATATAGCTATATGTATAGTGAAGCTGAGAATTTATTACGCATTTTTTAAATGCTTTTGGCAGGATAATATATTTTTTTCCCTTTCATTTTGTTCAAATTAACTCTCGTATATAATATCCTCATGTTACGTGTGTATGTACAACACGTGGAAAATTCATGGAGTTGATGTTTTTCATGCAGAGCTACATACATATATGTATGTATACATAATATATATAAGCTTAGTCTGGCGTTGCAAATGCTCAACCACACGGTAATTAGTCAACTATCAGCGTGAAAAACGGCCTAAATGGCCAGAATACTAATTTCCTGTATACCGGTATTATATATACAAAAAGGTGGAAAAAACGTCATATATTTTTCTGCCAGTTTGCGAAAAGCTTATTTAATTTGAAAAGATGAAAAACTGGAATAAGTACACTCTAAAATATAATGGTGTTTTTGTGGTGTAGCCATGGTGTAAGTGATGGATATATCACCCTGTTAGACCATTGGCTCAGATGGTGTAGCATATTA
>JAQFZQ010001443.1:0-19577 GCA_034696005.1 Glomeris marginata | reverse complement strand
ACGTCACTGTTCGACTGCACCGCAAAGTGACGAAATTATTCCGGAAAATGCGCGCATGAAACATTCGAAAACCCCACTATAATGCGGTCGACTTCCTCGTTCATACTAATGAAACGCAGTTTAGCATAATATGTCAAGAAATTTTTGAAAACGTTCGAAAAATGGAATCCTCCAATACGGAGGTAGATTCCCGATTGGCAGCTGGATCAATTATGGGTAGTGATTCGGAATCCTCAGGATTTTCCCAATAAGACTGTATCGGTGTTATGCAGATTGATGCACTCCGATGCCCTTTTTTTGCACCTAAGCAATGTCAGCTGAACGCAATCAAGTTTCACTTTGTATGCCTCCATTAAAAATCCAATATCTCCTAAACATATTTCAGAATATTTTGCAAAATATTTAAAGCTCGCCTAACAACAAACCTGCAACCAAATTATAGTACGGAATCATGTCTGCCTTGTGCAATTTATATTTAACTCTAACCTCAGCCATACATTTATTGCACATTTTCAAAGTTGACAACTGTGATGCACCCAGTATGCACAATCACCACCAGGGCGCCCCCTGTTGGCACGTATCGTCCCTAAAACCGGTTTGATGTTCCACCTTAAGTGATAGGGGTGCCTTGTTACTTGCTCCTTGCAAGAGCCATTCTAGAACCTGTCTGGCAAAGTTTCCAGAAAAGGGACCATTTAACTTCACTTGGATGTCTCGATGTCTGGATGTCAGAATGGATGTAAGTCTGGCTATCCTGTGATTGGTTAATTTACAGAAGTCTCCATAGTTATTGGTTAGTGTCGTGCCGCCTACACAATCTGATGCCTGTCAGCATCGTTTTCGACCAAACGAGACCTTTTTTCATAGATCGACGGATCAATTTCACACCGTTGTCCACCATAAATAACTGTAACTACACATGATTATCAATATTTAGGGCGTCCTTGCGATTTTCACACACCAAAACACATGGAAATCGTGAGGATGGGTCCAATAAGTTGTTTAGATAACCCCGATTTGGTTTGTACAAACTTTTATTTTCCGTGCACCACACTAAAAAGCATAAAATAAATATTTATATAAAAAAAGACATTTTTAAAAAACAATCTTTTCAATAGAAAACACTAAAAAGCACAAAATAAAATTTTGAATTCCCAACATCACACAAAATCTTCGGCCGGAAATATCGCACGAATGGTTATCACCTGTATTGGTGCAGATATAATACCAATATTATCAGAATACATATTGTTATAAAAATGAATTGATCACTGTTGCACAACGATTCCGCCCCAAGCTTGTGTGATGTTGGGTGTTCGATATTTCATTTTGAGCTTTTGTGTTTTTTATTGAAAAGATTGGTTTTTAAAAATGATTTTTATAAATATTTATTTTTGCCGTGCATTAGCATACACGTTCCAATGTGCAAACAGTCTGCCAACTATAACTGATTTAGAGTTTAGTGCATTTGCCCTTTATGAATTGCCTTCACTTGATTATGTGGTAGTGGAATCCACATTATGGTTGCTATAGCTTGCTAAAACTTGCCAGGAAATGTCTAGCATTCTGTGTTTACGGTCATAGCAAAGGACCATTTCTTATATTAACGGGGTATACGGTATCTCGGTTCCACTCCATGGTGCAAGAGTTGTGATTTGCGACGCATGCAAAAATGGCGTAAATTGTCGCTTGGAAGAGTGTGATAAGAAGCTGGCGAGAGAGAAAGGAAAAGAGGAAAAAATTCCGAAATGTTAGGCAAAGGTGGAAACGTGATTAATGAACACGCCCTTCACGACAACCAGCGACTGTTTATTAGTGTAAATTATGGAGGATAGAAATTAGCAAATGGTCAATGGCGTGTTTCGGGCAGCGGTCAGTTGGGATCGAGTTACCGAAGCATCGATCTTCCTATCGATCATTTCTGCCCTCAACAATCTAGCCTCTTCCTCAACGAGTGACTTCAACTGCAACACACGTACACACGTAAACACACGCTTCTGAACAAGCATGCCAATTTGACGGAACGTGCAACTCCAAAACCCAACATGGACGCCAATTAAAATCGAGTGGCCATTATCCACAGAGCTTACGCCCTGTCAAATATTCAAATACATGATAATCACCTGCATTTCTGCGTTCAACCGGGCTTTCGTGGCCGCAACCCTCCTCGAAATGTCCTCGATCTCATTGACGAGACGCATCACGGACAACTTGTAGTTAGACTGCAACGACAAACCACAAAAGTCGGCCATTACGACTGCTGCGTGCGTCAGCTACGGCGCTCCACCTAACCCACTTGTATTACGTTTCAATGTCATTTCCAGCACAGATACGTTCACAAAGGCTCCCCCCCCCCCCAATTTAACTTGACAGTTTCAATGACAATTTATGGCTTTAAATTAAATATTGGTCGACAAATATTGAGGTGAAAGACGCCTCCAGAGCTATGCAAACAATACATGTTTAATCAACTTACTATCTAGTAATTGCAGGACGTGTATAAAACGAATACAAATTATAATACATGCAGTATACTGTGTACAAGCCCCCAATTGTAATACCACTTGGTATTCCCAATTTGCTTTTGTATGTACAAGAGTACTATGGGTGGGACCAGAAAAAAGTGGTCCTAACTCACAGGGGGTCCCTTAACACAGGTACTGCACGAAAAATAATACCAATTTTATATACAGAATAGTGGGCAGGGATTAAGTTTTATTACAAACGACCATTTCGCTACGTGTCAATTCTGCAAGCTATGGGCGTGGCTTATATCATATCACAACAGGGTTCGTTCGCAAATTACGTAACGCAAAAAATGCATTTTTTGTAGCCCTTCCCTCTTTTAACACCCTCCTCTCTTTCATAAGCATAACATAACAAAGCGTGAATATTGTATTATTTGATAATGAATTGAGATCCATAAAATATACATTTCAGTAATCAACCACCTATATCGGCTCCCAGACTATATACCCATTCTTGTCTCCAAATCGAACCCATTCATACACTGTACCATTCAATGTTTCGGTCGATACTGATACGCATTCCCAGCACAGGGAACAATGTGCTCATTGGGCACCAGCCTTGATAGACCTCATGTGGTGATGTTGAACAAAATATTAGATGTATTGGTTGTATCAAAAAACAGTGTGTGGACTTGGTGTGGTGGAAAATACTCAAGATTCCATGATAAAATTGCTTCCAGTCATATGGGTACCGACCCCTCAGACTGAATCCTTCACATCCTGGCACATGTTGAATATCTTGTTTAAACTAGAGTTCGCATTAAATTCTTTGTCTATTTTATAGAGCTATAAAAATGAAATTTATATTTGCTCCATCAAATTTTCATCCAGTTATATGAAACAGAATTGCAGTTGTTTCAGCTCCCACCAAATGCTATTTCTGCTTGATAAAATCTCCTGCGGGTATTTTTACAAATTTTATAGTATTTAATTGGGTATCACTATTTTATTGAAGCACACTGAAATATAATATATTTTTAACTAAGCAAAGGTAATAGCATTATGATTTGATGACAATTACTTGGCGTTTACTTTAAAATTTGAGATTTTTGCAGAAATTTGATACTGGGTAATAGCATTACGTTGCCGCAAAGCATCGTATTGCCCACAATAAGCAATTCATTATCGGAGTTCATGAAAACTGAAGACAATTGTATTATGCATGACACAGGGAATTAATTTCAGCAAAAATGGGAGTGGAAAAAACAACTGAATCAATGTTATCCTAAGTGCTCTTAGTAGGCCAACCATGCAACCAAAATATACAATGTATTTCAAAATTTATATTGGCAAAAATCGATTGTTAATTTTGTGCAACCAGGCTGATTCTATAGCACTTGACGTGGAGAAAAACGATTACCAACCATGGTTTTCAATTTGGGGAATGTTTTGAGAGCCAAATATCGATTATTCTCGATATTGCACCACAGATTCATTGTATAGTTTTAAAAAATGTTAAAAGAACATATCATTCCGCGTAAGTTGATCGTACAATTTGCCATTCTGAGGACATGGGGAATTGCTATTGATGCTCATGTGTAATTAATTGTCAGGGTACCCATCGATAAATATAAACCATAATTAGTTTTATGGTCAACACATTTATTGCTTCTATTTTTCCTTTTAAAAATGGGGAGAGGTTAATATTTAAAATTTTTATTTATTGTATTTTAAAAATAAACTGTCACAATAAATTGAGGTTCATGAAGTATTTATTACATATTCAATTTAGTAGTTCTGAAACTAAAAGTATAATTTTGAACATTAAAAGATGGCGCCACGTGTCCACAAAATGGCGAACGACAGCAGGTGACGCACTGCATTAACGCAACACGGTTCACATGTGACTCACACACACCAATGGGCCTGATTATTGAATATGTACAGTGAATACGTGACAATGGCAGATGTTTATCACACCCTGTATATAGTACTGTCAGTGCAGACGAGTTTGTATATTCTCAAGAATATTTTCTTTCAAAATGTCCTCAACTACAATGATTTGTTTCCACAATATGGTAGCGAGAAAAAATCAACTGTCCCATAGCCATAAACAAGCGCTCAAAGACAAATAACGTATGTCGGCCATGACAGGGACAGCCAATAGAGGTACAGCGCTCCGTCTAATAACATTTGATTAATGCCTAAACGCTAAAGAGAAGAGAAAGAGAGAAAGGGGGCATATACAGCGTAATTGAAGGAGATTTAATAGAATAAAAACAAGGCTCGAGTAACTCGCGAATGCTGAAAACGATACGCGATGCCAATTTTTGCGCTTCGCATTTCCACCCTATATATTTATCATATAATTCGCTTATCTCGCCCGAATTCAACGTAAAGAAGCCCCTCTACCACCCATTTGCCCCCCTCCTTCACTTTATGGAAATTTTGGTAGCGGTTGCATAGGGGGGCTTGCTGGCAAGACGTCAAGAAAGTCCCTCTTTTCTCGACAATGAAAAGAAAATCAACATTTCCATATCCGGTTTCGAGTGAAATGGCGGTATCGCATGACATGACGGCAATTACGGAGCGTCATCTTATAGGTCTTCGGATATGCAAATTACCTCCACGTCCGTGGGTCGGTCGGTTGGTCGCTATTTCTTTTTGCCGCACCGGCCCCCGGGCCCACACTCCCGAATAAGCAATAATTTACGAGATGCAGAAATGACGACGCTTGCCGACCGCAGACCGCGCAGTCAGCCGATCGAAATCCAAATCGAAATCCAAAATGGCGGCCCCTTATCCGTATGACGGATTCGTTTTTCGCCGAATTAAGCTCCGATTACGGCGCCAAGTCGGGCGACCGGGATATTAAAGAACTATTATTATATAAAAAAGAAAAAAAGTATGCCTGAAACATGTTTTTTAAAAAGAAAAAGGGGATATATAAGCCTGAATACAATGGTACACGTAATCGCGTTCTTGCAATAAAATACCGCGTCATTGTAGGAAATCGCGCAATAGAATTTTCGCGCATTCGAATGTTCTTTCTACAAGCGCATTACCGATCTTTAGCACATCACCGATCTTTTTCTCTAGCTTCAATTATCTTGTCACGTTACTACTAAAATTGATTATGTTATCATCTCCAAAAACATTATTATGATGAAAACGAATGGAGTCTGACCTGTTTAGTAGCTATTGTTTTGTTATAATTATTGATTTCTAACCGAGATGCATCAAAACAACAATATAACGGAGAATTCGACCGCCATCTTGACGCCGAGCTCGCCGGCGCCCCTGATGGCAAAAATCGGCATTCGCCTCTTTCATTGTAAAAGATTCACTAAATTGTGACAGATCCTATCATTTATCAGCAGTCTTCACTTGTAGCATTAAAAAAATAAAACGAATGAGGGGGAATTGTTTGAATGGGCAAAATGGCGGAAAGCTGGCTGTATAATAACAGTGGTCTTAATTATGAACGTTGCTTGGAAGTGTCTTTAGGGTGTATAGTTAGGGATCACGTGACGCTGTATCCGGGATTACGGGTGGCATCACGTATTTGGGATTTGTAGGGAGAAAAGAAGTGCTAATGGCCTTTCTAAACCCCCATAACGTGGTCCAATTCCTGTGGGGAATGTCGCCGGAAGATGCCATGCTTTTAATTAATTTCCACCGACTATATAGATAAAACAAAAACTATTACTTATGCACCGATTGATAAGTGAGGGGCAGTTTTAGGGGTGGGGGGATTGGGGATTAATTAAGGCAAACAATTTGTGCGTAAACTGTATGCACAGGCAAATTCGGTTCAATTCGCTCAGGTAACATTCCGCATTCGTTATCAAGCGAAAGTTTTTCACTCCAATTCACAATTGAAATAGTGGGCTTACTCAATTTACCATAAAGAACAGCATTTAAATGTTATATAGTCGGTCATTATTCATGTTGAAGTCATTAACTCCGCTGAAACGCGTATTTTTTACAGTTAATTACAGATAGCTGGTGTAATTAACTGTTCCCACTTTAAAGAAAAACAAAGCGGGAAACAACATGGAAAACTACTTCACAAACATTTGCTATCGGGCTACGAACCATTCAGATCTCTAGAAAACATTACCCAAGACATGCTCAATCACATTTGTAAGAAACGAAAAATGAACGCATTCCTTTACCTGATTGGAGGGAACAGGAGGATGGTCTCCATTTCGAAGTGGGGCTGGTGGTCTGTTGGGCGAATTGGAGGATGCTCTGGCTGACCGAAGGTCCTTGTCCAACCGAATCAAATGATCTCGCAACAGCTGAGTGTCTCTCTTTTCCTCGAGCAATTTCCTCTTCCACAGATCTTCAGCTGTATCATGGAGAAGGAGGAAAAAAAACACAAAATAGTTCCATTGTTATTTCTAAATTACATGTATTTATTCCTAAACTTGCATTACACAAAGATATACCTATGCCGGTTGGAGACTGCGAAGTCTTTCTGCGCAGAAAGTGCACGTAATGCCGAAGGTCTTCGCGGATTATCTCCGCCTGGCGTCTGCGCAGTCGCAACGTCCGTAAGATCCTGGGCAGATGATGTCCTATTATATAATGATATCAGTTACGATATGGTCCGTGGAGTGAAAGAAACTACTCCAAGGTCGACATCAAGGTCAAACGTCTCCAACGGGCTGCGAAACTTGTCATAATTACAATATGCCAGGTTACAACAGAATCAATTCATGTTATTTCTTATTCAACTTATTGTACTGTATCTCAGCCGTTAAGAGTGAAGTTAATGACCTTAGCAGCCAAGTTTGACCTTGGAATGTATTCTTTCCTTCAACACAGGGAGTTGCCCGTTTATATGGTCTGTGAGGCGTTCAGAGTTGATTTGGGAGAAATAAAAACGACAGTGTTGCCAACGGCACAGATAAGAGCCAGGAACATAAGGCACTGGCCTACGGCCATCATCATCATCATCCCCCTCCTCCTTCTCACCCGTCCACCGAAACGTTACACAACACGCCCAGAAGCCATTGGGTTTGTATAGGTTGCAGCCCCTATACAACCCTGTTATCCACGGCATGATGAATTCTTGGGACGAAAAAGCCCCAATACCGGACGTAGTTGTCTCGTTGCCATGGCACCGTCCCACACTCGAAAACCATTAGACAGGTCTTCGGCCTGGGGAGCTCTTCTTCAGCCAAGGAAATGAACTCGCAGTTTGTACAAAAACCCAGCCAAAAAGACGATAGAGAAGAGAGAAGTGAGAGAAGAAGTAAAAAAAAGAAACTAACCTATCCGACCAGTAACATCATGCCGTGAATGCAAAATCGGAAAACGCCTGTGAAAAATTCCCCAACCAACTTCCAAAGCCTCACCCAGCAAATCGATTGCTCACCACTTGGGTTGAATCGCACACCTCCTGCGAAACCATCAGGGGGAGGGTGCAGCCACCAGAGGGCCAAATCATCTACTGGTACTACGCGGGACCTCTTCTTGCTTCTGCGAAACCTCCTCATCTTCTTCCCATCCTGCTCATCATCGACATCCTCTTTTAGATGGATGCTGATGGACTGTCCGGTACGTAGACCACTCACTGTGCTCAACGTCTTGCTCTTTCCTCCGGAGATCTCTTTGATCTCCAAGTCGCGTACCACCAGTGATTCCGATTCCTCGCTTCTTTCATGCTCCTCTTCTTCTTGATCTACCGACTTTGGTCTTCTCAAAGACTTTGCTGAACCTCTTGCTGAAGAGCCCCTAGCTGAATTTCTAGCAGAACTTCTAGCCGAACCTCCAGCTGTACCCCTGGCGGAAGACTTGCGAAGCCCACTTGCGGGACGTTTCTTCGACCGACTTCCACGTCTACCAAGACCTTTGGCAGACTTCGCACTCCTCTTGCGGCGAACCAGTCTCTTTCCTGATCCAGGGGCATTGGCAGTTAAGGCCTGTCCTTCAACTAAGGCAGTAGCGCCGCCATCATCGGTTTGAACTGCTCGGAATTTTTGGGTCCATGAGGGTCTGGGGATCTTAGATTTTCTGGGTGAAAAAAGTAACAGAATGGAGCATTTGCATTACTGTGATTGTATAACCACCAAGGTTTCACTTGGATACATCAAGTCACTTCATCGGTCTTCCAAGCATCGAGATTTAAGCTTAAATGAACTGTTCAAGGTAATCCTGTGATTTATGAACAACGCGAAACTGATAGAGCGGGTAGATTCACATGCAGAACAAACAGAACCATGCAATTTCGAAGTTAATCAAACTCAGTTTCAATTAACTTGCTGGAAATCAATCTCCAGCCACTTTGCTGTATAGCTGCTATTGTTTGATGAGGTATCTTTTGAGCGATCGGAACATTAATTTAATAAAAGATTAGGATTGCGATCACATTTCCACTTGATGTTCTGTGACAGACACTATGCCAGTTCCTAGCATACTGACTGGCATAATGGCCGTCATTATTTTCATTATTTTGCATCTTACCGTTTATCTTGAATTCCAACATGTCCTTCAATGGCAGTAGGTGTCGCTGTGTCCTTCTTTCTTTGGCTCCTTTTAACCGAATTATCTGTCATTATAGGTTCAGAAGAAGTCAATGACGATTCTGTATCTAGTAAATTAGGTTCATCAATGGCTGCAATAACTTAGAAAAGTACAGATTGGGAAAGAAAAGAGAGGGTTACCTTGGGCACTGGGCGACGACAGATGGATGGGGTGGCCAACCTGGGATTTTTCTGTACCATGAGAACGGAATCGGTCTCCATCCGGGTCTTCCAACAAGTACATCTCAGGTTCTTCTGCCTGCACAAAAAGTAATCACCTCAATCTCCTCTTTCCACTTCAACACGCAACATATATAATTTTCCAATCTTTAAAACTTGCATACAATTCTAGTTCATTTTATTTTTCCCACATGTGAATGCCAATCAATTCACGAATTCTGCCTAATCTGGCACTCCGTTAATAATAATAATCATCACAATTTCAGATTTTTATCTATTTCGAGCTTTTAGATAGATGGGCAATCAGCCATCTGCCAAAATGCATATTGAATACGAGATCACACGTGTAATTTGCAATTGTATTCGTAAATAGTACCCAGCAAATGCACTCTTCAAATCGTATGATAAAAATGACTTTTCAATGGTGTGATAAGGCTGTGACGTCATACCCACAGTAGCAATCACACATGAAATCGTTGCAAATGCACCACCACCCGCCCAAAAACTGCACTATTTTTCCCTGGTTCATTTCATTTTTTCCCATATAGCCATTGATCACTGATATATTGCAAACATAAGGGGGAAACACTTCCATCACTTGAAGAATGTCACCGAGAACGCCTCCACAAATAAATTACATATATACCTGACCAAGAGAATTTCATGTTGCACTCCAATCACATGCAATATACATGTCACAACTCCAGGAAAATGAAAAGTCCCACCATTATAGGAAAATGATTATAATCGAGACACAAGTTGAAGTGCAGCAGCCTTATATTGGAGGCAGCAACCAAGAGTTTGACGAAAATGAGTTACTTGCAGCAAAATCTTGCTTCAATATTCATACATCATCCTATACAAAATCGCATTTGTGAGAAAGCGTTATTTAAGGTGGAAAATCGACATGAAACGGTTGACACCGGCCGGCACCAGAAATATATTTGAAAACGTTGGAAAATGTAATCCGTTAACAGATATTTTACAACTCTCGGCCATAAATCTTTCAACCGGAGCAAAATCCACACAATGCGTCGAAATGGAAGTAATTGATCCTGAAAATCTTGGTGAAATCCTGGAAAATCGCATCTGGGAACAAATAGGGTCAACCAGCCTGCACATTTGCCGTGAGATTGATTACACTGTGACTTCAACACTCCAGTCAAAATATTGATTAATGTGATTAATAATTACAATAATTAATACATCCTATAAATTTTTTACAAATAAATTTCATTTCAAAAGCCTGAATTTCATTTCAATACCTTAATTTCATTTAAAGTTTACCTGATCTTTTAAATCAACAATAACTTCCATGCTTACATCTTGCCTTTGCTTTGAATTTAAAAAATATAGTACTTCAGCAATACTATAATCAATAGTATGTTATTTTTTGGAATATGCAAATAGTGTTTATGTATTTTCCATACATTTCAAAAATATTTAGAATTGTACAAATAACTGTCATTGTACTTTCGCATTTCTTCAATTTTTTTCCCAGAAAATATTGAGCGTTTCCCATTGGTTTTATGATAAGAATCAAACTCTCTGGGAGAACGCTTCATACTACACATTGTTCCTCAAAATAGCCTACTTTTGTATCAATATATTGGTACTTTACATTGCTATTTACAATTTTTTGCGATTCATAGCAGCAATGCATATAACTTTTAATGGATATATTTTGCATATTTTTCGAAATGCTAAAATGCAGTTGATGCTTTCTATAAGGCTTCAATCACTGCAGCATAAAGTATGTATCCATTAGCTTCATTAATAATTCAAATACATACTACAGTATAATATTTGATGCATCTATAATTGAAGAATTGAAGGGACATTGTTGCATTGATTGGCAGAACCTCTTTCATTTGGTTCCACCCATCATAATTACAGCCTCGCCCCATCATAAACTACCTATATACATACGGGCAATTCTAGTTTATTCAATGTGCATTGTATAATACCAAGAGTGGAACCGAGTGCCCAAAAAGGCCTCCATTTTTAATTGCTTTTTCAAGCCAGTGACAACAACTATTGTTGGACTCGGTTGGATTCGGTAGAGCAGAAGACTGACATTAAACCTTATCACATTCCATTACATGCACTACGTATACATTCTCTAGTCTTTATTCTCCAGTACCCCCTACTGGCGTTGTCCTGCACAACTGCGACGAAATGATTGCGAGCAACATTGGTTCCTACGAGTGAGATGTTCAACACAGAAGACCACGCTTCTGCTGAAACGTAGATGATGGCAAAATGGTGGCAATGAGTTATACAACCGTTGGAAATGACTGAAATGAGCATTTATGGGAGGGAAGAGGGTACTCTATATACTGTTGGCCCAAACCGGAAGCGGCAAGCGGGGCATTAATAGAGTCTTCCGGTTGGATGAGCTCCTCCATCTCGGTGTTCATCAATAATTCACGGCATCTTGCTGCCGGCTGTCGCCTTCTCTTCATTCACCACCAGTCGGGAACGTGCCAAGCCCGACAACTGATCAAGCTCGTGTCCGTTTCGTTCCATCCCACAATTCACCAACCTTAATTGTGCATACCACACCACCACTCCTTGCACAAGTGCCCCCAAATTCACATCTACCCCACATAGCACGCACCAAAGTCTAAAATGGTTTTCAAACTATTCTGTCTAGTCTGCTTTCACATGACTTTGCACAGCATCATGGGGTTTAAAATACCCAATAGCAGAAATGTTTGACTACATCTATAGATAAACTGCAATTTTGTTTGCACATTGTTATTAACCAGCAATACACTGCACCACCTGCAGATTGGCAACTGATGTAGCAAATTACAAGGTGGCCAACTAAATAACAAAAATGTGTTACAATATTTTCTTTATATTTAAATTAGATCACAATTTTTTATTTGGACGAATTAAAAGATACACAAGTATACTCTATCCAGAGTTTAGAAGTGGTGAAAAACCCGTTAACCTTGTGCTTCTCCCTCCACGTTGGCTGAAAGTATACTTGCCAGTGCGCTTGTTACAGCAACGGTTACAGCCAGTCTCATTTCACCCAAAGGGGAGGGGGAAGCACACGTTTAACGGGCGTTTCACCTCTTCTAAACTCTGGATAGAGTATATGTTTAGGTCAATAAATTAAAGCGATACTTATATAAGGAAGTTGCATGTACAAGGGTTCATTAGAAAAAGTAACTGTTGACATTCTGTCCAACAAAAATATCCCTTTGGTTGGTCCTTAAACCACATCATCACTATACGACCATAATATCTGCATTAGAGTAGACTAGTAGCCCTTTAAAACTATTTCCTTCGTTCTACCCCTAAAAAACTTTAAATGGACAACTATTGAACTCCGGTGCAGACATTGCTGTCACAGTGATCTATACTGTTTCCAAGCGAGACCTTGCATTGGACCCGCCACCACCTGCCGCCCCCACCCCTCCTGATTAAAGTACACTCGCCTTTTTACACGCGCACCGGCGAGTCTACTTTCACCCCCAAGGGGAGGGTGGCGGCGAGTGGCAGCGGGTCCACTGCAAGGTCTCGCTTGGAAACAGTATAGTGGAGCAACAATTCCAATTTCGTGGACTCGTGACGGAGATATCTGAAGGCCAACGGTCATTTTTTCTCACGAACCCTTCTGCTTTATATTGCTTTAATTTATTGACCCAAACAAACTTCTGTATCTTTTAATTCGTCCAAATAAAAATAAAAATAGTGATCTAATTAACTGTAAGCAAGTTTAGGTCAGGAAGTTGTTATGCTGTGCATTATTTGTGCTGATGCGATGGTTTTGTTTTCCAATTTCATGGAAATATGTACCTAACACGTTGCAAGTGCAAGTATATTGTATTAGGTATATTTGTATGCAGATCGTAACGTTCATTAGCATTAATAAATCTTGCACATGGCAGGATCTTGTGTACGTATATAACTGTCTTGACTGTTACCCAAATTGGCGACTAAACATCACCAGTAAGGTCACATGAAAAACTTATATAAAATATGGATTTGTCTAATTGATTCTAATGATCGATGTTGATCAGACCCTTGATCAGACTTTATCAAGTCAAAATGTTCGGCTATAATGACGTCATTTCCACGATATCATCCCAATTTTGGAACAATATAATTAATTTCTCTATCAACCATATATCAGATGGTCAGGTTTGGAGATCGAAAATCATGACCAATCCCTAACGTCTATCATCCGTCAATGCTCTATTTGGCACGCTGCACACCCCTATATCAAATACGATTGTGTTTGCATTTTGTATTTGCAGCCACTATTTGTTGGCTTTTCGACATACTATACCCTAAAATTACGTATTCCGCTAGGCTGCATTCAATACGCGCAGGTTAAGCTGAAGCGCAACGTTGTTACGGGACGTTCATTAATCATGCAACCCCTTCGGAGGCCGTTCAACAATGTCACACCGTAACAAATCTACAGCGTTTATTAGAAACACGTACGACGTCGTTAATTATACTCATGGATACATATACACACACTGTGGCCCTTGGCTGGTAAAAGTGGCTTCAACAAGATCACGGTTTGCTAACAACATGCAAGATCGAAACCTGGCATTATCCTTGAAAATTCATTCTTCATTACCCCTTTCTCATATAATACTATACACTGTGCCTAGTAGCTCCCAGTCTATACACCCTACTACACTGTACATCTCAAGTTGGTAAAAAGATCGATGATTCGAGCGCGGCACTCATTAATATTGGATGAAAAGAGAAATTCTTGCACTCAACTCATGACACGAGTCCTTCGCATGCAACTTCTCCAGCAAACTCAGTGAGCAACAAAAAACAAAGAAACCTGTTGTATTGGTTAAAAAAGTTGCTGCAAAAAATTCAGAATAAATGCATGGTGACTTGGCATTACTGGTAACTGCACTCATGCAGAAACAGTAGGTACAGCACGTGTACGACCTCGGTTATCCGAATTTCATGAAGCCATGAAAGTTTTGAAGTCAAAGTTGATAGTAACAAACCAGTCAACCCAAAATATAGTTTGTTACAAACGATAAGAGCTGCAAAAATGTTTTTACTTCCCTGTTTTATCCATTTTCAGGAAAGTCAAAGGAGAACTTTGGATTTTTGAAGTCAAAGGTGCAGATTTTTGCATGGTTTCATAAACAGAATGTGTTGTATACGATTGTACAATGTGCAGCAATAAAGTATACGGTGAATGGCCCTGCATCTTACATGCACAAGCATACCACAAGTCGTGTTACATTGAATATTGTAGATTGATGTGGAGAGGGTATCTGCCAGTCACAAACAGCTGCATGCATACATGAACAGGTTGCATTGGAGCATATACCACATGGACTGTTATAATTAACAAGCTTACGGAAATGATGCAGTAATGTGAAAGTAAGGTTGTTGCAATAGTCCGAGTACTTCGATGTCATTTCGCCCAAACGTTAACAGACCTTGATTACTGTTTGCTCCATTTCATTCACCAACGTATGCTCCAATGTAATCTGTCTGTGCACGCACACTATACAGGGTGTTAATGAATACATATTACAAACTCATAGGAGTTGTAGAAGGGCTATGGTAGATGAAATATTGCTAATCAACCCATGTCCGGAAATGTCAATGAACCGTGCTACGGGCAACCGAAGCACAAGAATCCCCCCTGAGGGAGGCTGCCCTGCGCTTTACTGGGAAGCCTACCGTTTGAGTTATTCAACCGGCGACCTGAACTTTGTGCTAGGTAAAATTGCGGTGTTTGGCTAGTCTTCAGAAATGACCTCGGCTCGTGGCCATTTCACAATTCTTGGACCGTAACTGCACTTGTACTAAAGGTCAGGAATTAGAGGTGGGGTTGTTCACTGTGAACGTATGGGCAGGCATAGTTGCTAGACACTTGATTGGGCCATATCTTCTGGAATCAAGTCTCACGCCTATGAACCCAATGTTTGGAGCCAGATGGATAGGTCGAGGTGATCTGGTGGCATGGCCTCCACGTTCGCCGAATTTGAATCCACTAGATTTCTTTCTGTGGGGATCCATGAAGCCTCTAGCATACAAGACACCTGTAGAGTCGGAGGAAATTCTTGTGGCTTGGATACATGTGGCAGTAGTACTGATCCACAACACGAGGACTTGTGGACAGAGTGTACAATGACATGCTTAGCAGATGCCATGCAAGTAATGTCGTTCAATGGTAGACACATTCAAGGAACTACTGTAGTTTTCATGCCCATTAACAACTTGTGTACTTCTGGGTAACAATAAAATTCACAGGAATTGTATTTGAAACACAGATTATGTACTTTTCCTTAATTTCTTCTGGTAATGTGAACTAATGCCAGCTCAAAGGATAGTGCATAACTCAAACGGTAGGCTTCCCAGTAAAGCACAGTAAAACAGTAAAATTCTTTGCTTATTGATTTGCCCTCGTATATCCAAAATTTAATTTCTTGTTTGAATCGGTTGTTTAAAAATACAAATACAGTTATCCAAAACGGTATAGGTCCTATCAAATTCGAGTAATTTAACTCAATTTTTCCCATTAGAGTGCTTAAATCCCACCACACAATTTTCTAAAATAACAGGCCTTACAAGAACGCAGCTGCCATATTATGAGAACTACCTGTGTATTAAAAAGTACTACAGTATGTACTAGTCTAGCATAAGCAAAATGGAGCACTCAGCGAATATAATATTGTGCACATTGTGAAATGGAAACATTAAGAGCCTTCACAGGAGACGGTTTCCTTTCATGCAATTATCGCCCAATAATTGACAGCAGAATAGCCATGCGATTATTTGCACTTTTCCTATTGGTTGAAACGCCTGCACTTACTTTCTTATACCTGCTGTTTTTGCAAATGTATACCACCCATTATCTACTCTATCCCACCTAATTTTTTCCTGAAAATACCTATATGCATTTCATGCTCACAATCCTCATATACCTATACCAGCACACACAATGGTTTCTGGGACACAATTCCGCCTCCCCTGTAACTCATTTTATCATTCAAATAGTGTGTTTTTTCTTATTTCTTTCGTGGGATTATATTAAACTTTTATGAGAAACGGTTGTATTCAGTTACAGCTGATGAGTAATCTTTCCATTGTCATACAGTAATCAATACATTGGGATAAAATTCATATCTGGATTTTCCATAATTCCTTGTATTGAAAAGCATTATATGGATATAATGGTATAGTTGAGAAAACATGTAACTAGTATTGTTAATTCGTACCTAAAACTTCACATTCCACCACTCTGAAAATAGTTGGGACACTGTTGACGCAGGCTGATGCCACAGAATCTCACCCTCTCATATTAAAACGTCTGGCAACTATTTTGGTGGCTCGTAACCCATCTTATACTGCGTGCCTACCACCAAATTGTAATTGTTTACTGCGCTCATATACCATGACCTTGCATAATAACAATGGAAATTATCCAATACAGACTCATCTCACATGCAGCCCTCAAATTCATTGGAATTTTCAATTGAAGCAGAGATGTTGTTTCAAAGAATGGTTCTCTACTCAACTATGCTGGTCTATACAATAGATGATCAACGAAACGTTAACAAAGTTGCTCACTCACATTTTTAAATTAAGTCATGGTGTTGACAGCTGTAATAAAGGGGTGTGTGGTTATTTAAAGCATAAATTAGACGGTAATAGTATTACAAAATAGCTGTGAAAGCGAACATTTACTTTTCACATTTCAATGCACAAGAGTTAAAGCTAAGCCTGCATCAAATTATTATTTTACATCAAGAACTATACAACATCAGCTGGCATAATGTTCGTTTTAATATCTTCATAATTTTAAAACATGCAGTTCACAAATTTTACTGTACTATTTACTGTGAAAAGCATTTTTTCACCGCCCTGTAAGCTGGAATGACAAAGTACTGCTGAGATTGTGATGTCACATGCGCAATCTTGTCATCATGTAAGCTTTTTATCTACTGTACAACAGCACCAATGAATTGAGCACTATTGATTTCAACCACCACATAGGAATGTTGGGATTCTGCTCGATGACTTTTTCCTTGTGAGAACCATATGACTTCATACCAATACCTTTTTTAAAGTGCTCAATAATTCCGGAATAGATAGAGTTTTTCACGTGACGTCACTGGCAGTGTTTGTCTGCCATATTGGATTACAGCCAAGACAATGATTATATTGCACAAAATGATTTGCGTGCAAGATTTCATGCTAATTATGTGGAATACTAAGCCTACATATAGCTTATAATCCACATAAAATCAGTGAAGACAAGGTAGGATGCTTTTAAATGTTGAGAATAGTGTATTGTCTGGAATTTGAAGTTCCAGAAGTATTTGTTTAAGTGCTTCCCCATGTAGTCTCAACAAAGGTGTAATCCTTGTTTATAAAATCATAGCAATACTGAAGAGCTTGCAGTCATGTTAAACACTCCTTTGCCACTGCCTGGGGGTTAAAGTGATAATGTAGGTCTATTTTGGAGTGAACTCCACCTTGTTTACAAGAGCTCTTTTGAATATTGACTCGTCAAGTGGGTAATGGTCAATCGGTCGTCCAGCATCGCTTAGCAACGCAGCAATCTCTTTGGCTCTTGCCGGTCACGTGAAGTGACACAACATTGAAGCTCGTTATTGGCCCATATCCTTTGATAAAATGCCGCTGTGGGACCCGTAAGGAGCAATGGTTGGCTTTTCCTGCGGGTGCAACTGCACGATTTTCAGTCGCCAAGAAAACGGTTCAACTTGAAGCAAGAAGAAGCAAGTCATTTAGCTGCTTGTTCGGCATATAGCACCTCTTTTGAGCCACTGTCTTACGTATCCCGTAATAAGTACATACGTTTCGCTTTCAGGGAGTGTGGAAAAGACGAGAGGTTAAGCGTTTCGTCTCCAAAGTACCCTCAGTCAAACACATTATGCACTTTTTTTTCCTCCTCTTTTTCTACCATTCCCTCTCTCTCCCTTTTTCCCTCTACTTTTCTTTCGTTTCGCGTCTTCACGAATGCGTGCGTTCGCATCTTCGATCGATAATCGAGTCAGATGGGAGTAGGAAAAATCCAACACACACACACATAAAACGAAAAGAATAAAAAAAACGCCACACACGTACACACACACACACTTTCTCTCACCAGAGGGGGGACGAAGCTCTTTGCTTTCATTTGCTTTTCCTGTTTGGGGCGTACCTGAAACGAGAACGAATAACAAAACCAAAAACCCGTCATTATTATCAAGAGTCTCTTCGTTTTCCATATTCAAATTTAACAGATAGCGGACTGAAAAACCTGAAAAAACCAACTTAAAAAACCATCTTCTGTCATTTTATTAGTACTTCTCCGCGACGATTCGAAAATTATTCATACCGAATAGAGAAATGCGGCAGAATAAATTGTAATCCAGTAAAAACAACGACCGTTGGAAGGAATCAAACTGACGGTGTGGAATTTCGAACGTTTTTGAATTCAAACGACCGTTGGGTTTAATCAAAATGGCGGCGTGGAATTTCGAACGTTTTTCCGAATCGCAAGTGTAAATTGCACTGTATCTATGCATCTCCACCTAATTACATAATAGCAATGATTAAATAATACTCTGTCTGCCTAGCAACTTACGTCAGTTGTTGATCACGTGACTGAGAAGACGCGTCAGCGAGACACAAAAGGCGTCAACCAATGAGAATAGAAGGTTTTATCGCTCGCGCCAAAAGTCGGCGTTTGCCGCTTGCCACGTAAAATCGAGGGGTAAAAATCCCCAGCCCTCCCTTTTAATCTCGCCCACCATTGATCCGGAACTCTTTAAGCACTTAATTAAGCGTTGAAATAAGCATTGAAAGCGGCGGCAAGGCGCTGTACCGATAACGAATTACAAGCGAGCCACGTATAAGTCTCCCGCCGGCGTGCCATCCACGCATCTTTATTCCCAGCAAGTCACAAGGATAGGGGGGTCATTAATCAGTACTTGGGCTGAGTTTTTTCTCTCTTCATACCCGCATTCGAGTAGCTTCATTGCTATCCTATCCTGTAATCTCTACATTGACCCCCTAATAAGATATTCGTGCAGAATGGCGCCTAGACACATTGTGCTCCACTGATGACATGCAACACCTGCAACCAAGGTGATTTCGTACGAGACC
Organism: Glomeris marginata; assembly: GCA_034696005.1. Classification (NCBI taxonomy): domain Eukaryota; kingdom Metazoa; phylum Arthropoda; class Diplopoda; order Glomerida; family Glomeridae; genus Glomeris; species Glomeris marginata. The sequence continues at coordinate 271 of JAQFZQ010001443.1, read as the reverse complement.
ACTGCATCTGTTGACGAACTAATCTCATCCTAACATCGAGAAAAACAACACCTGCACATTTTTCACTCCTAGTTTCCATACCCAGCAGGAAGTGTTGTTTCTTCTTATTTTTTTAAAGCTAGGATGAATATTCTTGTATGGGACGTGCAGTGAAAACAACCCTTGAAGCAACCCCAAATTCGATTATCGTTTATAGGGTGATTCTGTAATAGGTGGACAAACTTACAGGGTATATTCCCTGCATAAAACCAAGACATAAAGTTCATATAAA
>JAQFZQ010001442.1:0-19586 GCA_034696005.1 Glomeris marginata | reverse complement strand
AGCAATTAAGTGATAATAGAAGGAAGGGGGATTTCTTAATCCTTTTTCCGAACACATCCAGCGCGTAGAATATATGTGGTATATACCCATTTAAGCGAAGCAGTGAAACATGCACCGTCTTCATCATTGCTCTACTCAGTTGGTCTACTCACGTATACTTTCAAAGTTGTATATGACAGTAATTGAAAAGGTTTCCTACTCTTTCTTCTCCCACACATTTTACACAGAAAAACAAAATTCGAAACCAGAAAATTTAACACAAGTCTGCATAAGTTCACTGCTAATGCGCCATATATAGGGGGAACTGGAGTCGTAAAACAGAACCATATCATCATACACCCCCTCTCTTGAAATAATTACCATTTCAAAATTATCCACAAAAAATAGATACTGCATAAATACGTGCCATTCAACATAGGGAACTACTTCTAGGTCATTGTACCCATTTCTCGGATGTTCCTATATATGATACAGTAATATGCAATTTGTTTGACACCATGCACGCAATACAATGATGATGGTCAACCATAATCGATAGGTTTGCTGTTCACACCCATGTGACATACAGCAAACAAAATGAAACTTAATATTTCCAAATTAAAGGCAACGGTCGGAACATTTATAAATACAATAATCGATGTGCTCAATAATTTTGCTATGCACATAGTACAGTAAATCGATACTAAATCGATATACAGCAATGACAAGTGGAGGGAGTTTTCAAAGAAAACCCATCCCCTATATTCATCAACTCTTCCTCTTACTCTGCAAGTAAAAATAAAGGATAAACGTCAAGGTTAGTATAATTAACGATGGGCCCGAAACCATCATTTAAACGGTTATAAACGTGTTTCGAGTGAAATAGTGAACGGTGCACGCCAACTGAGTATGTACACAATTGGTTTCTTAGTTTGCAGTTATGATTTTGAGTTGTTTGCGTGGTTGTCGTCGCGCCAGGAGCCCGTTTCTCAACTAGCACCTTGTATATTTTTCGAGGATGTGTTTGTATTCTGGCTTCTCCTCGGCCTGACGGGTGGGCCAAATGTTGTGACACGCTGATAAATGGCCCCTTTTATGCCAGGGTCGGTAAAGAGCCGGAAAAGCACTCATTCTTTCGCATGCACGCGGTGCTTACATATAAAAAATGACACCTCCACTAACTCTAAATATCTATTGCCCTCTTGTAGACGTATACGAACATAACCAGTTTTTTCTCTCTCTCTCTTCACCTCCTCCTCCATTGTCATATCGGAGAACGGCATTTAAAGGTGTAATTACGAGTCCATATAAACATAATTACACGACGAGTGAAATTCACAAAAGAGTTACTTAGAGAGAAATGCATGAAAGGTTTGTATTGTCTCCTTTTTCTTTGAATCTCACAAAAAGAAGGAATCGTATATACAGAGAAATATTTGTTGTATTATCAGGTGTAATGTTTAGTATGGGAGCTAGTACTATCTCAGGGTGTCTACTATAAACTTACATTTCAAAATTTCAATATATTTCCAGGACACAAAATATACATAAAGTGAAAGAGAGTTACATAACAAACCACATTAATCCATTAAAAACTGCCGAATGAGTGAATAAACCATCGAATTTCTAAAGTATCATGCTTAATTGGTATTTTGTTTCAAGCAAATTAGAATAGAAACACCGAAATCAATAAATGAAATTATGTTAAGTGTCAAAAATGATATATTTTCTAGGAATATGAAAAAAATTCAGTATATTTCCAGGATTTCAAGGACAACAAAAATTCCAGTATAATTATAGCATTTCCAGGATTTCCAGTATCAGGACACCCTGAATCTATATAAGTATATAGAAATTTTTATATAATATAGTACTACGTATTATACTTTCATACAGTATAGTACGTCCATGGAAATTTGCTTCTAATAGCTGGATTTTATAATGAAATGGAAATGTTCAGTTTCTATCAAGGAATTGGTTTCTATCAGTAATACAAATTACTTTATTTTATGCAGTGCATAATTAATTAGCTGAAGGCATGCATGTTACAGCGACTTCAGCTTTCTTATATTCTTGAGGGAATAATGTAACAACACTTGGTAGCATTTGTATAACATATTCCATTCTTCCAAATCGCAAATACGCATCCATATATTATTTACAGTTAGAAATGTTATTTTGAATGAACAAGGGTTTACATCTGTTAAAGCGTAAACAACAATAGGCAAGTGGTATGTAACGGCTGGAATACCATAGCTATTAGTGTTGCCATTAACATTGCTGTTGGCATTGGCATTGCCATTAGTCGGGCAACGCTCTCCAAGCCACAGAGATCAAGTTTCAATTGTTTCCACCAGAGTGCGATGCGCAGGAGCCAAAATCACTTTGTCTCCTTTCAGAAACTATACAATCTTGCGTATGTACATACACATTTCTCAAGCGCAATGACAACTGGCTACTTGAACTTCTGACCTCAGCAAATGCATGGAAAATAGCCAATAATGGATTCATGGATCAGATTACAAGTGTATTTGAAAGAATTCAGTAAACATGTGAACAATCGATGAGATACATGGCGCCATAGTAGTTGTATAGGTTATAGGACAAGCAAGCTAGAGTATAGCGTATATGTGCACTTTGAAAGGATACTTGATATAACCACTGGGTATAAAAGTTGAAAGAGATTCCACTCACGCGAATCATCAGTTTGTCCTTTGCTCGTGCGCAGAAAGCCAAGGAACTTTCTCATAGCATGTGAGGTCACCGAAAACCAAAGCAAAAACCGCAATGTCCACCAGAACAGAATCTAACGACAGCATCATGTCATGATAACAAGATCACAAAGAGGCATCCCAAGTGTATAGACCCTATTACAGCACAGAGTAGTGCAACTAAAATTTATTCCAATATAAAACAGAATATTTCTATGGATCATCCTCTTTTAGGACAGCTCATTTGAATTCTGTAATATTTTAGGAGTGTGGCCATCAGAAAAATTGCAACAATTCTAAAAGTTTACAAAATTGTCTCATACGTTTTATCTAAATGTTCTTGAACAAAATATCATCATGGCCATGAAGCATAACTACCATGGTCATTATCAACAATTATGTATAGCAATTAATTGTTTTAATTTGGATTGGACTCGATGCATTGAAGTTTGCCCCATGAGGGCGAGTCAAATTTTTTTCTTTCAACCATTATAATTAAACCCAACACATTTAATGTCCAACTCATTAAAGTATGCCATTATATTTAATAACAAGTCAGTGCAAAGGATGATTAAATAATTAGGACATGTACAGAGCAAGAACCTAATTGCAACAAGTTGAAATTCACTGAAATGCCAATGTCACAATGGGACTGCAAACGACCTCAAATCCTAGAGTTTTCATGCTTCTCTGCACGACACGAGTTTAGAGAAATTAAAGTATACTGAAGTAATTCTAGTAAAGAAATAGAATTCTGCAATTCCGTTTATTACTCTGATTTCATTATGCTCTACAACTCTCCAATTGGATGAAGGTACTTTTAGCTGTTACAAAGATGAAAATGCAACACCCTTAAAGATGACATCATTGCGATATGACTTTCTTTACAAAAGTGCCAATGTTAGTTAAAGTTGCTACGAATCCGATTTTCGTAATCTAAATGCACTCCTTAACGGTCCGTGTGATAAATATCACGTCAGATATTTCCATTTATATGGTTGTGCAATTCCTCAAAAAAGATCCCAAAAGGGAATCGACGGAAAACTTGAGTGAAAACCCGATCGAAGCTTACAAACTCTCTACTAAATCTGTATACATTTATAGTCTTGTATATATATTTAAAAAAAATCATGATTGAATGCTATGAGATGGAAACTTGTTTCCAAATCTGTCATATAGGCTATACACAGTATTTTAACATGACCATAAGGAAAAAGCTGGAAAGGAAAATAACGAGACAAGCCCTGCATCATGGATCTATCTTAGGTCGATATCCGAAAATTCCTCGGACATTGATAGATGAAATGATGAATGGGCAGTCATCTAGTCCTACTCCTTACAGGACATGTACTTCCATGTAAGACATATGTACCCATGCATGCCAACCCACATGCAATCACCCCTTCACATATAGGGTCTTGCAAGGACCATGAGCAATCAAAAATGTCGCATACATGTTCGTTAGTGCTGTTTCAGTTCAAATCACACAATGAAATTCAAGATTATTGAAGACCTGGTTCTCTAAAAAAATTAACATTTGGTTGTGATCACCTAGTATACTTATAAGCATCATGCACCTGCTTTTTATGGAAAGCGAAAATTAATTTCCCTTGCTGAATACAATCTGCTATACGTACTATACCGCGTGGATAAAAAGTCTGCAGATATTTTTAAAATAACATTGAACGACATGAAAGACATGAATTGTGAATAGAGGAGCATATAGGAAAGCAGGTATGGGCTATCTAAAAATCGCTTTTCCGGTGACCTTGAACGTGACCTTCACTTGTTTACAGTTATTATCTCGGACACCGTTCAACTTACAGGGGTACTGCAAATTAGAAAGGTGTAGCACTCGTTTGCATGTTAGCACAAAGCACAATGAAACAGGCGTTTCAAATGCATACCTGATTATGACAAATTTATTTGCAAAACACCGCAGCAAGAACGGCGTACACTGCAGGAAAGCCAACATACTTTTGTGCAAAATGTGAAATCATTATTGGACGTTTTCAAAATCAACTTGAACCCTATATATATACTTATCTGTGATTTAGTAAGTATTTTTAGTATTTATTTTTGAGCAGAGTTATGGGACTTGTTAATGTAACTATGGCTACCTATAGGATGCACGTGACGTCATTCCTCCCAGATTGGTGAATGTGGCCCTGTGTGGCATACATGGTATTGATCACATCATAAAAGTGCTCAGTAATGTTATCGATGTTTAGAAATGCAATTTTTTTTGCTGGTGAAATGCCCATTTCTGGTACGACATGTAGGCACACCAGATGCTTTAGCTGGCTACACACATCCTTGTGGCTATATGCACGTACAGAGACCTATATCAGGCTAAAAGGGGGTGGGAACTGTTATCAACAGAAGTCATCATCAGGTCGGTTATAACACGTGCTGCATCTTCATCCATTGGAAACTGCCCCATGCGGATCACGTGCCAACGAGGTCGGAAAACGGAAAGAAGATACTAGAAATGGCACCATGTATGCCCTTAAAGTTTTTTATATGTATACTTATACTACATATCCTGCAGCTTTTGCCTTTGTTTTCATCCCTCAGCCATGCCAACGCCGATTATCCGCTTCGAGGATCGCTACGGATCAAACATTAGACCCCTAATCCTAGCATAAAAAGCTGCCCCAGATCGCTATGTAGCAGATGCACCATTAGGTATACCTACTATACAATATACCACCTAAAGCCCCGATCTGACAAACAACAATGCTGAAGAACAACAACGAATTGTATGACCTCCCTTTCCTATAGCTGTGCATGCACTAAACTTCATTGCTTATTCTTTGAACTCACGATCATATTTTTTTATGTTACCCTACGTACCTACCATTTACAAAAAATACTAAAATCGCCCCTCCTTCTCCCTAACTTGCCTGTAGAGAACATGCGTGCAAAGAATAATTAAAAAAAATTAAAAACAATGAATGCACTTTAATATTAATAATGTTCGTCGATCGATTTCACCATTTCCATGTAAAAAATAATCAACTCGCAACAATTACGTTCATATTTCATGACAAACTGCTTTTAAGCATGTGCATGCGGCATTAACTAGCCAATATAATTATTATGAGTATGTTCAGCAACTTTTAAATTAAAAACTAACCAAGCACTATACTTAGTGAGCAATCAAACCCAGGGACCATTTTATAACCAATTTGAAAGATTTTATCTACCCTATCTCTATACATTATGTTTACCAAAATCTCAAATTACCCACGAGTCTTCAATCTACAATTGAAGCTCATGCGCTTCTATTGATCGAGCCACAATTCTTACGCTTCGATGGGGTCGGATCTTCAGATTCCGTAACCATGCACTAGACATGACTGAAACAGTATACTATGGTAGCTAGTACAAAACCCTATAAGAACAAGAATGGTGGTGCGCTTCTATTTTTCGATCCCTCTGACAGGGTGCGCTTCTATTACAGGTGCGCTTCAATTAAAGGTGCACTTCAAATAGAGATTTTGCGGTATAGGTATGTTACTATCAACAAGCTATCAATCTGTCAAATCCGGCAATCTCCCGAATTGATGTCACGATGCGGTAATCCTACGTTACGACGCTTCCATCTGGTGCGTTAAAAAATCTAAACTAACTAAACTATCACAGTCCCGCAAACAATTAACAAATTTGTGTGTCATGTTTTTTCGTATATAGAGGTTATCACGATGTGACGTCATATTCAATGGATTGTCTGCTTTTCAGATCTCCTTGTTCAGATGGACGGTAACATATACATGCATCGATTTTCTTTGGAAACTGGATTTCATATCAATATGTAGGATGCCAACAGGAAGTACTTAGTTGCACTTATTAATGTGTATATTCATACATTATTTCTGTAGCATAGCAGATAGAGGGAATATATTAGAACTTATATATAATTCCGAATGTCAAGGTGAATTTAGTAGGAATTCCTCCAGGATCCAAACAGGAACTATATGATTATAAATCTGTCATCTTCAATTTTTCCATATAAATAGATATGTAAGTAAGAAGACTGACAGGAAATAACATCAAGTCAGAAAGGCAGTTCCCTACTCTCTTTCAGAATTCTATACTCAGTACAAACATTGAAAGGTTGTGTCTGTACTTGTCTGCAAAACAATTTACGTTTCAGAAAATTAAAAAGTTAGATATGTATTAGATATCTATTTTCCCGGAGATCGAGTGACAGCTTCCAAAATTATATTTCTATTTCAGAATATGAGCTATTTAATATTCTGTATGTTAGGGAGTGATAATATACAGGATCGATGCAGATCACAATTTTTACTTCTATAATCATAAACTTACTAATAATATGCAGTACAGTACAAACAAGTAGTTATGGACGACTTCACTGCAAATAACGTGCAATTGACTCTGCTTTTCTAAAATTGCCACAGACCTGCTCGAAATAAAAATGTAAACTGAGCTGTATAGAACACAGTCTATGTACTTTCAACTTTTAAATTGAGTCATTTATGTTCGTCAATATATTTTTCTGGTTTGCACCAATCGTGTTGCCGATTGTGCAAATCATTTTTCACCAAACAGTAGTGGCAATTTACGAGAAACAAACTGGAAAGTGAACATGCACTCAACGGGAGCTAAACCGCGACTGCACCCTAACAAGCTAACAAACTGAAGACACAACAAAATTCGTGATTCTCGTTTGGGAAGCAAGCAGCTGGTCGCCATTTTTCCCCTTCTCCATACTGAACTCCTCTCTGCATACTATACAGTAAAAACACAAGGGTCGGCGAACAAAGTATATATAATTGCCAATTTGTTTTGAATCGGGCAAATGTTTCAGAGATCGTTACTCCGAGCACGAACGGAGCGAATTTAAAGGGCGTTACTCGCTCTTTATTTTAACCCCCCTCTCCACTTTCCCCAGCCAGCAACTCTTTCCTTACACAAATTCCGACATTTGTGTTGGTTGTACGGCAAATTTTCAGTCTGTGTGACGTTTCAACGCTGAAAGTGAACGCATTTGACCTGTTACAAAACGGTTATTAGCATTTTTACAATAGCTTTTCAAGTCGGCGACAGCATACGAAAAAGCATATGATTTATGCAAACGCATTGTATAGCTAGCTGGCTTGACCCATGTGTGTATGTAATAACAGTAGAATCTTGTTGTAACACTCCCAAGGCCTGATCCGTGACATATTCTGAGACATGGTTCAATTTAGCCGTAGAAACGGTGACTAATTGCATTATGCTGTGTGAAAGCCGTCAGACCGAGAAGTCTTAGCAGCAACAATCAGAAAAACCCAACTCGTTTTCTTACAACATTTTTAATTTTCTCTCGAGAAAAAAAATTAAATGGAAACTGCATACAACTCCTAAACACATGCATGAAATTCAATGTAGAGTGTGTAGAAATTCCCGAAGAAGAAAGCTAGAACATTATCACGCATAATTTGCTAACGTGCAAACACCACCCGAATCAAATTTCAAGAATAAGTTACCTAACATACTCTAACCTAAATCAAATTGCATGAAATACCATTGATTACGGAAGATTAAGGTCATATTAACAACTTAAAAACAGAGAATGATTTTACGGTTGAAAAGAAAAATCCTATTTAGAGGATTAAATGCATGATTAATTTCTCAGAAGATCTGGAATTTTCATAGATTAATTCCACAAAGCATTTTCATGTGACATAACTGGTGTGTGCAAACAAGTTATGTCAACAGCTGAGTTTTAGTACAGCCAGGTACAGCCTATTAGACCTAACTATAATTCAGAATTAAATTCTTCTAATGGAGTGCAAATATAGAGAATTGAGTTTTTGGAAGTGCATAATTTAATCATATAATCTTAATTCCTGAAACTATTGGTACATGACTTTGTTGTAAATATACAGGGTGTTTCGGAAATAGGTGGACAAACTTACAGGGTATATTCCCTGCATAAAAACAAGACAAAGTTCATATAAACACATGTCCCCAAACGCTTAGGTGTTTAAGTAGCACCTGAAACGTACGTCACATCCATAATTCATGCTCCCCACATCTGAAAATGCATTATTTATTGTAATGCATGCATTGCATCCCATGGAGGGCATTTATGAGCACCTGTAAGTTTGTCCAACCTATTTCCGAAACACCCTGTATATTTTCAAAGCAGTTTATCTGATCTTAGTTTACCACTAAGTGTACTTTGTTATAAGTGATATTTAGTATAAATTAATATGGTACATGATCACATCTTATGGCATGAAATCAAAGATGGCCACCTACCACAGATGTTAAATTGTTCCTACCTGGAAAGCCATCCTCAGCAATTTAAATTTAAGGAATGTGTGAAAGGATGATGACCTGCAAGACCCAAAGATCTGGCGAACCAGAAGGGGCGGGACTTAGATGATGACGCCACTGTCAACAACATAATGGATCCTGCACTAATTACTCACTTGCAAAACGTCAGCAGCACTTTATGCTGTCACGATTGTACATCGCCTTAAAAGAATGGAGGAGAATAAACGGCAATTTTTAAAGAAAATTCCATTATGAAGCCAGAGATGCCTTTATTTGCACGTATTCCCAATATAAAGACATTCCCTAACAAGAGGCACTTTAATTCGTACCTATACCATGCACCTTCTTGTCAATAATGTTTTGCATTTTATGAAAATCAGTGCAAAAATGAAGTAGGTGATGCATATATAGTACCCGATTCCATATTGATCTACATTAAATAATATAGCCCCTATTACAAATAATTATTATTAAATTTATAGTGGGCAGTTAAATTTAGTATTTGTTTATAATACGAGTACAAGGTAGGATGCATATGTTGCTCATAATTTGCTAATACTAATTATAGAATTTAGTTCCAGCATAAAGGGGGAAAGAAAGATGATGCCGATATGAAAGTAAGCACCACCAACCACCAACAGTGATTTATTATCTTATTTCGCTTATGTGTGAGATAGCAGACGAATAATTTGGGATGCTGGGAAACATGATTACAATAATAATAACTTGGGTTCCCAACATATCGTTATCAACACAGGCCCATAATGGTCAACATATTACCGACAATGACGATCCAATCCCTGTGGCCTTCTATCATCGGTTGATTATAAGACAACCATGGGGACGGTGATGAAATGAACGAAATCATGGCCCATATACGCGTGTTATCGAGATGGGTCAATATGGCAATCCAGTTTCTGATTGCACCAAAGACAATAAAAAAGCAATAATTTCACGATAAAATCCTCACTTGTAATCTTTGAACGCATGATATCATTTTTATATCCATTATTTATATAGATCAGAATTTAAACAACTTAATTATGAATGTTCCCATGCAATATCCTAGCGGTATAGGCACATTTCTAAAATTTCGGTCCTAACAAGCAGGTGGACCCTAATTACGAGTGGTCCATAGGACAGGTTTCATTGTATGTGGAACACATGCATTTTTATGCCCGCACCAGCAATTTCGAGCTACCTACGGCCCTGTGAATCACCCTGTATAGTATAGATCTATAAATTTGCAGCAAAACTTCCTTGAGTATTTGCAGAATAGACAATATTCTAAATTTATACAACATTAGCAGTTCTAGCTATTTACATACAAAAGACAGTCTTTTATTTAATGGCTGCTTTGCCAACATCTGGTAACTTTTTTTCAGATTTTTAGGAGGGTTTTTTGCAAAGTGGTTGTACCCACTACATATAGAAAACCCAATATATTGTCGTTTCAATATCAACATTCCCCCAGAGGGCAATAAATACATATATCGTCTTTCGTCCCCCGTTGTCTTTCTTCCCATCCGTCTCATGTTCATTATCGAGAAGGGTAAAAAGTAGTGCCATGCAAGGCAGCCTTTTGCTGTCCAACATCCTCTCTATGTCCAATGATGGATCGCTATCCAGATTTGCCGTCCTGCCCCTGACAATCAATCCCGAGTTTGGCTATTACCTCCTTCATTATACTCAGCCTCAACTTCATATACATTACGCAAGAGAAACATGTGTCTCCCCCCACCAGATACACAATTACACCCAGATGCCATAATTTCCAACGGAAATTCTAAACCAAAAACCCGTTCACTTATTTATGTATAGCCTACATGTATATTCACTTGCATTCCAATGATGGTTGGCAAGGGAAATTACATTGTGAGCTGCACACCTCGCCACAGGGAATATAAAAGCTTTGTCAGGAAAAATGCATTCAATAAAGTAACTTCTACCGAACATGATGAATCATGAAATATACTCGTTCATACAGAAATTACTCAGATGGATGATCCGTCTCGATGTACCGGAAAACTGGAAGAGACATGTTTGACAAAGAATTCATACATCACAGGGCTTTCCTTATATACGTATACAGTATTTATAACTAGGTATATAAATGGAGCAAAGTGAATTCTATATTGCTAATGATGTCTGACGTACATCAGCTTCTGCATATTACTTCTGTCAAAGTTAACATTTCAATTTCTCCAAAAATATCACAGATTGAACTTGAACCAGCACAAACAACACAATTCCTTTTCTAGTGACTGCTTTATCCTAACCAACTCAACTAAATTTAAAATACCATGTAGCTATTCAATTTAAAGTTTGTCATTTTAACTTAATATTATCTAAAGTCAGTCATCAATAGCACAGGTTACTTTATAACTTATTCCAATAAATAACTACATAAAAACAACTTTGCCCCATTCATCAAGGCCAATAACTGGAAGGAACAGGCACATTTTTAGAAAACATACAAGGTGATTCGGAAACATGGTCCCACCAAAAAGCCATACTATAAATACGTGTGCCATGGGGAATGAATGGCAATCACAAAATAGCATGGATATATAGTGTCGCAGCGTACCTTCCGCACCCGCTTTGTGCTCGGTCGACATGATCCCATTCCCAATAAAACAATTGTGCATCAAACATCAGACAAACAAGCTCTGCATTAAAAAGGAGATCTACTTGGCCGACCAAGAAATGCAACGGGACCAGAAGCGGATGTGAAAGGCACGCTGCGTCCGTATCGATGGACCATCATTTTCAATAAACTCCTCAACAACAAAAGCGCGATGCCCTCCCGTCCATGCCATGATGTGAGCTGAAAACTGCATGAACACAGCTTTCTAACTAAACAATCCCGATTGCTGTACCCCACCCTACCCCTAGCTACGTTTTCACCAAATTGGGGAGGTCTTTCTGCCGCACCATGTACAAACTACAGTCATTCATTCCATTGCCGTCTTCGTTACAGTTATAGTTTGGTCATGTATTGCAAAATGAAAGCTGTAGAGCATCATTAAATTAACAGGATACAATAATTGATTATTGTATTTCAGTGCTGTCAGGGCCCCAAAGCACGCCGTGCGGTGAAACATGCAATGAAGCAGTGCACAGCACATCCATGCTCTTTCACCAATACATGACCACACTCCAGAAGTAACAAAGATAGCAATGGAAGAAGCCATCCAAGCTCACATTCCACGTTGTCATTGCATTCAGCACCAACACTTTGCATATTGAAGTTGTCGTACAATTCCCCGTGGCATGCATATTTAGTACGGTTTTAGAGTGGGCTTATGTTTCTGAATCACCCTGTATATATAAAATGAAATGCAAGATACATTCCACCAGAGTCTCGTTTTACAAGGTTACCCTCTTGGGGAAACCGTAATTCAAAACTGCATCAAAAATAGTAAAAATCCAGCTGCATCCACACTGTAAAACAGTTGCACAGAGAGCATTTATGATGCATTCCTATCATTTTTGCTCAAACAGAGGAGATTGGTACGTTTTGCCTTTTAAGGTGGAAAGACTATAGCAAGCCAGATTTGAAAAAAAGCATGCAATGTCCTGCATTGCCTTTGCTCAGTAGAATCCAAAAATTTTAAATTATTTTGACCATATTAACTAATGTGAGGGCAAACTTTAATTTTCTATTTCCAGCAGAGGGTGTTGCTATTCTTGACCCCACTTTTATTGCTAGCAATGGGAGCACATTACAACATTAGCTTGAAATTTCAGTTATTTTATGTGGTGTGTTAATTTCAAAGGATTTTGCTTTTTGTCAAATTTGTTTGCGGAGGAATTTGTTTATGTGGCACAGATCCCATACTGTGGATGCATGTGCTGCGTTTAGGATATCCTAGACTTTTCAAAATGACTGTAGAAAGTGCAGACATCTCTGATCGAACAATACCTCCAAACACAAATATGTGACATGCATCCTCAACATTGGCTGCATTCAAAAACTACCCCTGGTGCATGTGAACACCAAACATCATGCCCATTCAAAAACTCCGAGCACACTAAGATATCAACAGAGCTCATTCATAAAGTCAGACGGGTGTGATGTTTGGTATAATATCACAAGCGCAGCACTTCCTTTCCTGCACTACCTGTAGTGTAGGAGCAGCAGACTGCATTATTCAAACTAAGATGATAATGAAGATGGTGAAACATCACAAGGGCATGGACTGGGTCGACAAATAACAGGCCAAGTTTTAATTACACATCTCCCTCCCATCAAATAGTTGAGGACCCAGTCTTTGCCCTTTAGACCTTCATTATCATCTTAGTTTGGATGAACAGTACACTGCAGACTCACTATACAGTGCCATTTTGACCAATGAATACATCCAATATCTCCTATCCCCCTAGCGGTCGACAAGTGGCACTGTCCCAATCCCATTGATTTATTACCAACACTGTATATTGTAATTAAAAATGCGGATATTAAATATAATTCCTACACCAACCAGTGTATCTAAAGACATTATGACAAGATCAATATTTATTTGCAGTCACATCTCACAAGGTAAGCATTCTAGCTTTAATATGATATACTATAATTCACACCACCACAATTACTTTCTCCTATTCCCTTGCCATTATACTTCAAAATACCAAGATTTACATTGGGTCCGTCAGCGCATATGGAGAAAATAAAAATAAATTCGATGAATTAACTAATAATTGTCAACTATCAACAATAATGAATTGCAAGCATCCAACTCAGTGTGAATAACAGCCGATTTCATAACTTTCATACTTTCTCCTCGTTTTCCAGCTTTTTCTGCCAACTTGCTGAAGTGAACCAACCCTTAATCTCACACGCATGCATGAATACAGTGCAAGAAGGAAATGAAACATGGAAAGATTTCATGGTTGTTGTACTATGCGTACGTCTATATGCTATGAGCATAGATATTAAACTTTAACAACCAGTAATCTGGTTGCCCACCCCAGCCATAAGGGGGTTTGGGTTAATTACGGTTTGGCGCTTCAGGGGCGCCAAAGCCATCACAGGGTGACTGGCCCGGATTTACGGGACATCAAACTCCACGTCCATGGATCTTATAACAATGAGCTATATTCGACGTGTATAAATAGAGATCGATGATCGAGAGAGTCAGCAACAGACGGCCACAGATCGCAGATTTATTTAACCGCGAATCTCAATTCGGATTCATGAATTAGTCACTGATTATAGAACAAGAAGCAATGGCATTGACCACAAGCCACGCACGCCCACCTCAACTATTTATCTTCTATACCCCTCTCTATAACAGGCTTCCTTCTTCGTCTAGACCTTTATTACATGCAGTATAGTTTTATATACTTTATATGAGACGCTCATGTCTAAATTTTGCTCGCCTGTTTCCATCATTATTCTTTTATAGACAACAATGAAAAAGTTATATTCTTCAATGTCCTAACAGAATGTTCATAATGCGGTAAGTAAAGATGCTCTGCCCCTTATCAACATCGGCATTTAGAACGAGGTTAAATTCAAAAATAAGGGCCGATTGATCAATAACTGCACAATGCGATTGGCTCAGAATATTCACTGCCATATAAATAGAAGACCGAAAAGTGAAATGCAACCTTGTTCTCCTTTCACAAAGATTAATTGCAGATTGCCAACCAATATGGAGTTACGCGAATGTTTACATAGACTGTATATGAAACAGGATGACAAACAACAAGTAGCAATTAAGCATGTATTGCTTACCAGAAGCTTTTGATATCAGATAAAAGGGTGCGCATGATTATGAAATATGGTCAGAGGATGACTGGACTAACGATAATATGGTCTGACGAGGCAAAATTCAACTTGTTTAATTGGAAGGCAACAAAATATGTATCTTGGAACTATGGTTCTCAACTTGGACAGCAAGGTTTTACAATGCAGCACAGAGACACATACATTCCTAAGCTCTGGCTCGGCCAAAGATGTGAAGTGGTTTTGTGAAATCCTATTGGTTTGCCTACTGTATATTTTCCAACAGAAGCCGGTCTCCAATTGAAGACCGGTTTCGAATTACAGCCGCATCATTTTGGCCAGATAATGATTAAAAACCGGTTCCCAATACCATTGTATTGAGAACCGGCTCAAACTCCGCTTGTGAAAGTGCCATTATATTCTACCAATTTTGAATACAAGCCTGGGCTTCTGTTAGAAAATATACGGTAATAACACCGTTCTGTATCAAGGCGCAAGGCTCTAAGCATGTAGATGGACAACTGCATGGGTATAATGCGATAAGAGATGCGAGAACTTAATTTTGTCAATTCAACCAAAGTAGGAAGATGCTTATGCAAATGCAATTTAGAATTTTATGCTCCAAGCTAAATATGATTAAGCAAGCTCGAAGACAAGTTTTTGCACATGCATGCATGCATGGCCATTTGCAGAGCAAAAAGCAACGTATGGCATCGTCCCAACCACCGCCATTACTAAAAATTCAATTTTCCTCCTGTTAGTATATAAATTCGGCATCGAGTTATAGAGTGAAGGCTCACGGCCAGTTTCAGAGATATAGCTATATATAGCGTTTCATTTGCATGCGGAACGATGAGTAGCCTACATTTATACATTCCTCGGAGCGAAGTAAAGCTTCTCCACCAAATTGCAGGATACGCACAATACTTTTGCCAATAACATGCAATATAGTGCTAGCGCTCGATCTATGCGCTTTTTGGATTAAGAAGGGGGAGGAAGTCTCAACCCCTTCTTTTAGAAGTTCCGCTGGTGAACAAAGGGTCAACAATTATCGGACAATGGGGTAAAATGTAGGTAAAACATAGCGAAATTATGAATTCCACATGCAACTATACAACGTAAACAGAACATAAAATGGTTATCGAATGGGACCTCCTCGCCCAATCCATTTTCACGGGAACATTTGGTCAAGGCATTTGCAAGAAATCGTGGAATACTTAATTTGGAGGTGCACCATCACGTTGGAACCACATTGGTGCTGGTTTTGCTAATGATGCATTATCCAAATTCTGCTACACCCATTGAGAACTAGGTCAACAAAGTGATCCATTGTAGAAGAATGGTCCCACAAAGCTTTTTGCCAAATATACAACACCATATATTAACTAGCCAGTTAACTTGATCTGCTGTGGTGGTCTTCCAGATCGTGGACTGTGATTCACGGTCCCAGTACCCAAGAACTGCTGAATAATTTTCCAGAATGTCTCTCAGGGGGTGCCGTTGGGCTGGGAACCTCTCGTGGTACAAACGTGATCCAGCATCAACATTTCTGGCACACTCTCCAAAGCACAGGCTATTTCTGCAGCTGAATATTGTGCCATTGCGCTTAGTGACAAACATGCAATGCTTCCGCCTGTTTTATACCATGAAAAATCATATGCAGAACCAGTTTGACCCAGTTTGGCATTAGTACAGGTCTGCTTGCTGATACTTTAGAAATTGCACAATTCACATGATGAAAACCCTTTTTGATGGTACAGACAACTTTGCAGTTTGGCCTATTGCATGCAACATGGTTCACAACCAGACTCATATTAACATAGTATCATCATACGTATTCCAGGATATCGTAAAGCTCTTTTGTTTCAACTGGCAGCACAGCAGTGTTGTTTACAATTGTTCACCCTGGCTGCATACATATGCCATACCAATTTTCCACTTCACCTCATAGCACTCTTTTTTGCATACTCTAATTTAGGGCCCAGTATAGTGGCCATAGCTAATTCCAAACAGCTGACAACTGCACAGGGTTTCCACACTGCAAGTAAAAGGTGGCTCACACACATTTACTATATGCTTGCTGAAGCAAGATTTGCTCAGATTGATTTGAATTCAAAACAGTTTTGACACAGTAATATTCTGGGATTCCACAAGGCAAAAACCAATAAGTATGTAGAGTAGACCAAAAATGTGCCCATAACCCAAAAATATTTACAAGTTAACAACCAACAATTTTTCAGTGTTCTGTATAATGAATTGTGTACCACCTTTGTACTAAATCCTACTCGGGCAAAGTTTGAACAAGGACACAGCACAAATCCCAGCCAATAAATTTGTGTGAACTAGTTCAGCAGCCTGCTCTTCACTGCAATAACGGAGGTGAAAGTGACGTAACGACCTGACGAGTTGCATGTCGGGATAATGAGGGCGGCCATTGTATGGCACGCAGTTTGTGTCAAGACGAGGCACCAACCTACTCCGTGTACAACTATGGCATTTAAGCGGACAAAGAGCTATAGCAATTGTTTATTCTTGTTCTTCTCCATCTTGAAAATGCTGTTTTGATTGGTTGCCAGTGAGGTAGGGTACGAGCTGCAGACGAAGCCACCCAGAAACACACCTCCCTCCCCTGAAGCCGACAAGATACGTCTGATAGTGATCGGACAGGGCTGTAATAATAACACGAACGCAACAGCCTGCCCTTTAATTTACCCTCAATTACAGTATGCTAGCGACAACTTGCCCGTCCAGTTGGGCCATTTCTAGCCGCACCCCCCAAACCTCCATCTACATCAGCCCATGCAAGCTCTCTCTATGTCCCTCCCCTATACCCTTCGGCAAGAAACTTCTTGAACACCTCTGCTGCCACAGCAATGGTTAGTTGCAGGCACGTGCAGCCATTTTCACGATCACTTTGATATATGCAGATTCCAAGTTGGCCAGACACGAGCTGCTTTATTACAAATTCCTCATATTTGCAAGACAAATTACCATATAATCTCAGCGCATCACGTTCTTTTATATCCCATATATTCTACCGTAAAACCGCTATTTATCGTATATATATGCTTGAAATATCGCCTCTGTAATCGATATTTACCCCGGATTCTACTAGACAGAGATAAGGCAGAAAACTTGTTGAAGGAAGGATTAATTTTCTTACCACCTTCCCAATCCATCAAACGTTAATTATTTTGTTATAAAATATAACTTTGTATTGGATCTATGCAAGAAAACCCCTAAAGCACTTTTCCTATCTCTCACCCATGAAACGTAAATTAGTTCATCATTGCAGAATTGCCTATTCAATGGAAAAAGAGTAAGTATGCACTTTGAATTGTGCAATACAATTTGAAAACGTTTATGAAAATGTTTACGCATCTTTGCCACGGCTTCCCTGCCTGTCATCCAGTTAGCTCATTGCTGTAAATTGGTTGATTAGCTAGATTTGTTTCATTTTCAATAAATACCAGAGTTGCTTCACATAATACTTATGTGCTTTATTAGACTGATCTGATGATAATCTACAACTTTAAAATTGAAACTGGGGTGATAACTGCAACGGTTTAAAATATTCAATTTGAACGACCTTGAGGGTGACATGTAAGGTCATGTGCGATATGATTCTAGGAATCCTAACTTATGGCTGACTTCCTATTCACTTGTGACAATGGCACAATTGTCAGGATCACTGTTCAGAATATATTTCAGGGGCTCAGGATTGATGGCCACTGACCTGTCATGGATGGGTACCCATGAGTGTCCAGAAAGTGTTCAAACTCATTTTATAAGCATGACTTTATATTGGCATTTGGAACTTTCAAGCAGGAGGGTACAAGAGTAATGCAAATTTATCAAATGAATTGAAATTGCGATGGATATTAGAATTCAGATGCAAATGAATTCTTTGATTCACCCCAACCATTTCCTCACTCCAGTCGAGTTCCAATATTGAATTCCCCTCGAGTTCAAACTACTATTCATAAATTTTGCGGTTCGTAATAACTCGAGCAATGATCAATAAAACAAAGTTCTTTCAAATATATGTATACATAATGTACTATAGTAATTTTAGTGAAAATCAAACACTGCCTGATATGGCACATAACTAGTGTCTTCACCCAACTTGTCATTAAACATGGCCTCAATTGAAGCAGAAATGGAGCAGATGGTCGGTGGAAATCCGAGCAAATCTTGACCAATATTGTATATTTATCGAGTCATTTGAGCGCACTCAGTCTACAAATGCACATCACGATTTCGCACAGTCCAGTTCGCTTCTGTAGGCAATTTTGAAGACATTATGCACAATAGAAAACGAGAAAACCATGGGGGTATACATCCAAATCCAATTGACACCATGCACAATCAAGATTTGCAACTGAATCCATCTAAATATGCCATCAATAAATGAAAGGACAATTATAAAGTGCAGGACTAGCTGAATTTGAAACAAACAACGTCACCTGTCATCCAACTGACTAGCGTAATCAAAATAGCACCACCTGGTGGTGAACAATTACAGGTAAAATACTTCAGTTTGAAAAAGTACAACTTCCATTCGTAAAAAACGCACAATTATTTTATGAAACAAATTGCTTTATTTTTCTTTTGGAAGAGAGGAGCGAGGGAGAAAACGAAAAAAATGACTTGTTAATTGACAGGTGGCACACCATGCACTGGTGGAACACAGCTTGCAAAGGAGCATACCAAATATTGTTAGCAAAAATGCATCACTTTTCCATAATAGTTGAAATGTTATTAAAGGAGATATGACACGGTTTTGTAACACCTCATGATATTCGGACAGTAGAAATAATGAATACAATTAAAACTATGAGTTCATGTCTTTTCTTTTTTTAAAATTTATT
>JAQFZQ010001441.1:0-19586 GCA_034696005.1 Glomeris marginata | reverse complement strand
GCATCCCCTAACGTACGAAGTGACACATGACGCACGTACAACGCATGCGTTGTCGCGCCTTTGTGAACTAGGGCTTAATTACATTTGGTCAAAAACAGCATTAAAAAAGTTCATAAGAAAAAGATTTCTTAAAAATGTATTCGTAGAAAAAGTTAGCATCAATGTTGCTCAAATGGTACACATTGTATTATTAGTACTATTATTGTCATTATTATACGGATGGGACGGAATTACTATATAAATATGATTCACATAACATTGTTCAAACTTAAAACACATTTCCGACGAAACGTTGCAACTTTCGGTAATGGCGGTCAACATGCAAGCAGAAAGTTATTCACACAACAAGATTGCACTAACTTCATGAAGGCCTAAAATCAGCTTGAGTACCCCCAGAAACATTTATAGTATTTCACCCTATCATGTAACCTTCATAATGGGTCCCCGTGCAGTGCTCTTTTGGAACGCCCAGTGAAGCGCCACCTGTCAGGCAAGAGTACAACCACAAGGGGTCTCACAATAGGGACTTTGCGCAGTTTCAACCGGCGTTAGGCGTGGCGATTGGCGGAACTAAAACTGGGAGGTCCGCCATTGGTTGAAAAAAGTTCGGAAAATGGCGTCCTTATAGAGGGAAACTTGTTTTCTTCCAATCAGATTGCATAATTTGCCACCTTACGGACTCCATTTTGGAAATGGGAGGTGCTTGCTAAAATCGGTAAATTGTGTTTGGTATTGGTGCTGGTACTATACTGGAAAACCTTTTCAGTCCCTATAGTGAGGGCAAAGAGAGAAGAATCTCGTAGTTCCGCCCTCCACCCCAACAGTTTAGCCTCTTTATTTGGGCTACGAGTTTCTTCTCTCTTTGCACGCACACTATTCGTCTGATCAGCCAAATCCAGGTGGCGTTGCATGTAAAAATTGTAGATTCAAGGCACCTACATAATCAGAACTTGATAAAAACCAAACCTGGATAATTTACCTGGAGTGGAACTAAACCCGAACCAGAAAAATGAATGATTACAATCCGAACCCAAACCGAAAACCTTTAACAAATTCGTTGATAATTTCGGATTATTTATATAGACGCCATGTTTGAAATGGTGTGAGGCTCAAACAGTGCACCCATCTCACGTTATTTGTTTATACCTGAAGGTATGGTGACCCAAACAGATCAATAAGCACAAATATGAGGTGAAACTTGTTTTATCTTGAAATAGTTGCAACCTCGAAGTCCACTAATGTGATCACTATACTAATTAGAGGCATTGCTGGATAAGTCTGTCACCTAACAACTGCACGAGGCCTATATAATTATCCCAAAGCTGCGCAGCAAGAGATGCCACCTTTCGATCAGTGAGTATATACGGATAGAGAAGCTCTCGTTCGGTGGCTGTGAAGACATCACATTCCGCGTTGGTATCACAATGGGATGGACAATATGATTCGAGTATTTTTTACTCCAAGCAACGAAGGCTAAACTGGTCAGAGTACTACTTGACTGTGCTCAGGAGCACCTGCTGATGGTCCGTGTAATATTGCACACTTCGCAAGACACTTCGCAACACCACTTGAAGCGACATTTGCAGTTTTCCTTCTCTTGCACTATTTGTCTGCGAGCACCTCGACCACAGCACAGGATTTCACACCCCTCCACAGCAGTAGATGTGAAGTTACACTCCCTGCCCCTCGTTCCCAACGTACCTGTGGCATTGTTGAATTCGCAGTAGTCGGGAGACTCCTCAGTGTAGATCAGGTCCTCTTCCTCGGGAGGTTTGATGGTGCGACCTTCCGGTATGACGGACTTGCCATCGTTGCCAGGTATCACCTTTGATGCCCCATTGTACCTGTCCATCAGTCGGTATCCCACTTCCCGGAAAGGGGGCATCTTCTTCCAGCATGTCTTCGTTGCGCATGATCCGGATAAGCCGTGGCACTTGCAGTCAGTCTTCATGTATCTCTTCACAGCCTGAATAGGATATAACGTACATAATGAAATACGTATATACTTTTGAATCAAATGTGATGCAACTCAAGTGTTTCTCATTAAAGCAATTCAGCTCCTTATATTGGCTAACGACTTGATCTTTCAAAGGACGCTGCTAACAAACGAAGGAACAGTTGCTGTGCAATGTCACTGATGATGTCATATTGCCTCATATGTGTATTACTATATACAGGGTAATTCATTGTCCCTAACCACACCCGTAGTTCTCAAAATATGCATGGTAATGAAATATAGTTTTGGGACAGTATAGGAAAGCAAGGGTGAAGAATTCAATGGTGCCAACAAACGTGACCTTTGACCTTGCCTTAAAGGTCATTCAAATGAAACTTGTTAAACGTTGAAGATAGGGCCACAAATGCAATTACAAAGTTGATGAGCATGTAAAACTTAGCGGAACTACAATGTTTAATAAACATGTTATGAACGCAAAGACAACAATATAATCTGTCAAATAATCTGGGGGACTCGCCTGAAAAGCAAACACCCTCAAGTGTCTCCAAATAAGACACCACCTTATGTTCAAGCTAGTGGGTACCAAAAACACGTATTACATTTCAATTCTTACCAATCTACCAGCTTCGTTGTTGTGAAGTAGGAGGAGGGTTTTAACATCAACAGCTTTCTTAGGCGATTTCCTGGGATCCAAGAAATCTCTGGCTTTCTTGTAGCCATACTCGATGTTCTCGTTGCAACCACTCCAAGGCCAATCACCGTTGCCAGTGTGTCCAAGGTTACGACTGCAAGTGCAGTCGAGGAATTCACCTGTGCTGCATGCCTGGGCAATGGCACATGTCACACCAGCTGCTGTGATGGAGTGTGCAAAGCTCGTTTCTCGAGTATCTGCAATATACGTATTGATCTGTTTACACGTGTTTCAGCCACACTTGCAACTACTACTAATAACCCTCCATTAAAACAAGGTTAAAACACCATTCACATGGTTGGAATTAATACCTCTTGCTAGTAGCCTCCTCAAGGACCTTCGCTCCGTCGAACAATTCCATGGCCTGTTCCTGAATTGGTACTGACATTCCTTAGTGCTCAATTGGGCTCCTTTGAAAGTCTCATTCACTATGTCCTTCTCCTTTGTGCAAATTTCCAACTGCTTGCCACGAAGTCGACGAGTCTTTTTGCAAATACTGTTTGGGTCAATGACCACGGGGCTGCCCATTGCCCTGCAAGCAACAGAAAACAATAACTATTTAAAACTATAAACAACAAAATTTGTCCTGGTGTTTTTTTTCTTCTCTATTATTATTTAAAAGGTAGAAGCTCGTTATCGCAATGGGAAATTAATTGCTGGATGCACTCCGAGTGGTGGACAGCGGTTGAAAGACAGCTGATAACCTCTTCAACCTCATTCTGGGTGGTCACCACACCGCCAATATTAAATGCAATCAATACACTGTCATCAGCATCATCGTCGTTATAATTGTTATCTTTCCCCGCAATAAACACACATCAACAGTAGCCTAATGTAAGTGGGACTACTACTGCTATCTTATCTGCCAAATTGCCAAACAGGAAAACACTATATAGGTCTATTTTACAGCAAATGACATGGCCAAATTGAATCGATGGCATCAGTGACTTCATCTTCTGCAAACATGTTGTTTGCAAGGAAAGAGATAAAAATGTTAAGTTATATACAACTTTATCTTTACAAAACTGCAGAGAATGGCACCATAATTGCTTTTATGTATTCCTTTTAAATGTTAATTAATTAACAATAATTGTCATTTCGAGCAGATTTTCTCTATTTATAAACTTATAATCACATCAATACTCAAAGTTAAATGCGATTACTCTTTATATTTTCCCCACAATGAAGATATGTCAAAAGATTGTAAAATGTTTGATGACATTTAGTGGCCAAGATAACAAAAATAATGAAATCATGGTCAGATTTTTGAAAAACTACACGTAATTATGACATTGTTCTGCTTTAAATTACTTGTTTCATTTGTGCAAATAATAACTTTATTTAAAAACTGAATATACTTATCAAAACACTTCATAATTATATAAACTAACCATTAAAAATAATTCATTGCTAAGAGAAATTCTACTTAAATAGTATGTCCAGGTTATTGATTTATCCATGAATATTAACTTACACAGCTTCTACAGTATCTTTGTTTGCGATATAAAAATTTGAAAGTGTAAATAAATAAAATGAAGCACGATAGAAAGTTTTCTTTGCAACTTTTTATAATTATGTATACAGTGTGAAGCCACACTTATCCATATAGTGAGGACAACACAAGGGAAAACAACGTTTTTCGCATCTTTTAACACCGATGTCGCTGCAGGAAAGCCAACAGATTTTGCTTTGCAGGAAAGCCAATATATACAATAATAAAAATGAGCGCTGTTTTTGAATGAGGTGATAAGAGACGAGGTATGTATGGAGGAACACGTGCTCCCCTCAAAATGCAAATAGCAGCTGGCGGTGTTGCGCAATCTTCTTGTGTTGGGGGAGGGAAGATGGATGGGGAGGGGTTTAGAGAGTGTCTGCTTTACGTAGTGTATCAGGATTTGAGAAGACGTTTTTCTTTTATCCTATGGTGATCTATGGCTTGTTGTCTTTGGTCTGGTCTGCATAATAACACAGATTTCAGTTAGGCAACGCGTGCAAAACCTTGGTCACGTGACAGCCCCGAGTCACGTCATTGTATCACGTATACACTATACCATATTGTACACTTGTGTACCTCAAACACACTTTGAGCCAAGTGGCTCCTCTTCACTCGGTGCAGGACAAGTGAGTTGCTTGTTTTTCGGATTATCCCTGGATATATACATATAGATGCAGTGGTCCATGGTCCTGCCAACCAACCCCTTCCCTCACTTCACTTCACTTCATACACATGCAGTCACTTGCAAAAAGCTATTTATAAACACGAGTTGCACTTAACGTCAACGTTTTTCTCTCTCTATTGTGCACACGTTTTGAAAACATTAGTGGCAAATACCGACTTGAATACCCACTTAAAAACACGTTTACGTCATGTTAAATTGTTACAGATCAATCATGGCACAACTTACAATAAAAACCCTATACAGCTTTTAACAAATAACCTACGGTGTTCGCAAAGACACATGTCATTTCCTCGATTGATTTGTTACAAATAATCATTTAATTACATTGCAAATTGAGCTCCGAGTATAGTTGGAAATTGAAGCAATTGAAAAGGGAAACATCTATATTGCACATTTCTTAGACCACGCCCCCTAGCGACGTCATAGTTTCCTATGATGAAACTAACTATATACAGCAAAATATACATGTTATTGTAACAAATCAGTATTTAAATCTAACATGGAGGCAGGCATGAGATGAAAAGTAGTTAAGCCATTTTAATTATATGCTCAACTACACCTTCATGATCAGTAACTCACATTTAATGCTCATTAAACAAACTGAATAAGTAGTTCATTTTCCTTATAGACTAATTAAAGATGAACTGACAGGGCGGTAAAAGTGGACTATGACCAACCCTGCCATTGGGTAAATTGGGACTACTGGCCAATTAGTCTCTCCATGATTGGCCAGAATGGGTACAGTTCATAGTCCATGTCAGTTGTTCACCTTTAAGTATGAACACAGGTTTTTTTTATTGGTAATTCTAATCCGCCTCTTCCTCTTTATGGTCATCAAACTATTGGTGCAAACATGACAATGGGCGTGGCTTCATAAAGCCTTATGATGCCCTTAACATTTCTTCTTCATATTTATGATAAGAATTACATTTCCTGCTGGACACTAATCACATTTTGAAGCTCTAAAATTAAGTTATGAATGTTTAGTTGAGACACAAACCAGGAATACATTGCAAGAAAGCGATTAATCACCAACTTTATAGTTTATAAAAGCAGTGCAAACAATCTCAGCCGTTTTCATTTATTTAATCGTCTCTTGAAGCTATTTACGGAGCTTTCAATAGACAAGAAATAATGTTTAACAGCTTGTCTTCGTTTTGCCTGTGCAGTAATTGATGATTTCTACTATGCTTATGTATAGAAGATGTCCATCGAATGGTGTTTGGGCAGGTTATATGTCATCAAGGGAAAGCGGCTCCTCTGACCACCAACACCTGTACTATATTCCAGACACTGTTCACAACATGGTACCGCAGACTATATATACACAACCCCAATATAGAATACCTATATAACCAGGCACCTGTCCGCAAATGTTGATCGAATTTTAAGAAACCAAGTTTGTCATTCCTGGAATTGTGACTGCTGCAAAACCAGGCCTGAAGGAAACTTCAAAGCATGTTCAGCCATGATTTTAAAAGTGGCTACAACCAGCAATCCAGCCAGGTATAGCTGTTGACATTGCTGTTGAACACCTATAGAGCTGGAATTTTGTCTGTGTTTAAAAATAATCCACTTTCAGCATGTACTATTGCATTCACATACACACCATCAATAGAAAGAGCCAAGAAAAGCAATAATGACTTGGTTCACATATTTAATTCAATGTTTTGCTTTCCTAACCTATTTTTACTGCATTGTTTACCCAAAACCAGATTTGTATGAAATTAAATGCTTCCATGCAATTTGTATAGGTTACAAAATGTATATGGTATACTGAATATAAAGTAATTTGCATCAGTTTTACTCCATCAACTATTATTGTATAGTATTGAAGTAAAAAGTTTGTTTTTAATTCGTGCTTAGCATACATAATGAATAGTTAGGAAAACATGCAAAATTACTTGAAATAAATTGCGGGAATTAACATAGGAATTTCCTATTCCGACAAATTAAATACTTAGTTATGCAAATATGCAAAACAAAAACCATTTTTATTTTAACTTTGATTTTAATTTGCTTAAATTTGAAATTCATGCTGTCAACAATATTTTACAACTGGGAACTTTCCATTATTTACATAAATAAATATACTAGTTTTTTTACTATTAAAAATGCTCAACTGCTAGACTTGAGTAAAACGGAAAAATGCATTATTCATTTGAAACCTGTATTTCTTTAACCAATTAAACTGCAAACAAAATAAAAACATTTCGATTATAATAAATCATTTGCATTTTTAAAAACCTGATATTGTTCTAATTCACTCATTGCCAACATGTTTATCTAATAATGCGACCTTCACATGTATTTGTTTTCCATGTAAGAGCAGTGGTTCCATTAACCAGTGGAAATTTCCAATAGGAAGTGTGTAGCATTTATATTTGAAATAAAGAAAAACATGAGAAGGCTTGGGTAACATAAATAAGGACTAAAAACTGAACAATTTATCTAGTATATTATAGGGTATATACTTGTATGTTGTTATGCAGGGAAGTGATATGACCACCATGTATTGCTGGGAAGTCAACTGCATTATAAATTTAAATTTCATGGTATATTGTATTAGCATTTCATGCCGATTGAGAAATCAAAAATGCGAATGCAAATACAGGTGTGTGTGCATGAAAGCATATCATTTGAGCTCCCCTTTTGAGTGAAAAGTGAAAAAGGGGGATGGGGAGGAAAGTTGGTGAGTTGTTGCTGAATTTGGCACCTGTGTTGCCCTCGATTTTGGCACATGCCCTTCGCGGTTCATTGAGGGGTGCAAGAAGCCCATCATCGTTTTTCACATGACGCATGCTATTTTGTCATGCCACCCCACCATTCCCTCGCCTGCAAATATTTACGTCTTAATTCACATAGTATAATAACACAGTGGTAGGGCGAATTTTCACAAAGTCTCCTCCACTCACAATCCGCAAATGACAAATCTATACACATTTGCAAACAGTGACTAAAACGTTCGTACATATTTAAAGTAAATAGCATATAAACAATATATAATAATAAATATGGTACTTCAAACAAAATCGTGCATTCTTCCCTGACTGCCATTACGGTAGCCAACTGACTGGTGCAATGGCGGCCAAGGAATTCCCTTTGAAGTTGCAGATATGGAACAATTTCTTACATTGCATTTAAAGTTAATTGTTAAGTGTAAATACAGTAAAACATTAGTTCCAAGTCTGGGAATATGTGCACTGTATATTCACTAATAATCTCATTATAATAATTCAGAAAACTTTCTAAAGCTGTAGGCAGATTTTGAAATATTGGAAAAGAAGAAACAACAGAAGATGAGGAGGAACATCATGGCCACCCTCTATCCCTGAATCTCATCAACTTACATGCATACAAAGTATATTAAGTTGTAAAGATATATATAGTATATGCAGAAACCATGATGAATATGTTCTCTGCCCTTCGGACAACAAAGTAATGAAGAAGCTGTTCATGCTAGACATAGACAAATTGAGGGTTTATGTGCAGAGAAGCCCCTTTTATTTTGTTGCAAACCATTTAAGTTAGAAATAATGCAAACTTTATCTTTAAAATTAAATCCTGATCTCATATTATGCTATATATACATGTTCTAATTTTATTATCAAATATAATTGATAGGTGTGCCATCATGTAAAGAAGTTACCCTATACAAGTTTACAATAAAATGAAACTAATTCTGCAAAAATTCTGATAAAAACTGTACATGAAAGTCTATTTTTGAAATAATGATATGCAAAATGCGTAATGCGGATCTAGTTAAGTTATTCAATATAAAGTTGCTCACAAACAAGTTGTAAGGGTTCTTCAAGGGCGTTGCTGAGTTAACTCTCCACCAGTATAATAATATATCGTCTCTTCTGATTCTTTTCTTTCTCCTCTTTCTTTCTTTATATATAAATTTCCCCCCATCTTCCTTTATACGTCTATTTTTTCTGACAAGAAACACGAAACGTGTTGAATTTTTATAAGATTCAGAGTAAGCACGGAAAATACTGCCCATAAAATTACACAATGCATCATGACTATTATTACAACACATTACTTCACCTTATAAGTAATAATATTATAACCTATACACGTACAAAGTATTTCCTCCTGTATTAAACTTTCTGAAAAGTTTGATTGGAAGTTTAAATTGGATCAACCAATTGTTATCTGTGTGAAATATTAAAGTTATTTGTATTGATTTAGATGTGTCAATATTTTCACAGGGATTCCGGATGCCAGTCTGTTCTAATAGATGGCGCTGAGGTACAGTATATTACAAAATATAAAAAAGTGTTGTTTGAATTCAGAAACATAGGTATTCCAATGTCAATTTGCCAACTACACCTCATTAGTTAATTGTCCATTAGGAGTTCCAGGAATCATAATTGTCGGCATGGTGTATTAATACACATAAATGCAGACAAAAAGCACTCATGAAATTCAGAGGAAAGAAACAAATTAATGGTAGTCTTATTTTTATTCGAGTTGCAAGAAGTAAAACGTAATAACGGAGCGGTTTGCAATTAAGGGCGGGGCCAACAGAGAATTAATCATGCAAAGAAAAATGCATGGCAAGTAATTGCTAACCTAAAACCTATATACATAATACACACATTGGTGGAGCGAGAACAGCATCGTAAACTTTACTATCCCATGTGTGCAAGTTATTACTTGCAAATAGGAAATGATGGTGCCATGTTTGTATAACACAAACATACCATCAAAACAACAAACTTTGGACCTCCAAATAACTTTCTAAACTATCATTGGCTCAAATATATATTTCTTATCCACTGATTTGAATCCAAGTCTAAATGATTTATTTAGTATGCAACAAATTTACAGAGTAATGAGCTAACTGGATGAAAGGCAGGGAAGCCGCAACTAAGATGCAGCTGGGAAATCAGTTCAGCAAACTTTGTAAATAAATAAATACATGATTTAACTCATATAAAAAAATAATAAATTGCTTTTAGACTAATTTTATGAAGCTCTACAACTTTCAAATTGGAACTGGGGTGCTAACTGCAACGGTTTAAAAGATGCAATTTGAACGACCTTGATGTTGACATGCAAGGTCACGTGCGATACCATTTTAGGAATCCTTACATATGACTTCCTATTCACTTGTGGCCATGGCACAATTGTCATGTTCACCGTTTCGAATATATTTCAGGGTCCCAGACGTTTTGGCCCACCCTGTATACATGAAAGCGAGTCAAGACGCCCTTATTGCACGCAAACACCATCACTATAAGCAGGCTGTAAGTAAGTTATTACTGCATAAAAATAAAACATGACTAAACGAGTACACATGCAATACAGCAATGACAATAAAATGCCGGCAAATTCCAAACTATAGAGGCAAACATCGATTTTGAATTTGCTAGATGTTTGTTTGAGCGAATTGAAGGAATGCAAGCGCAAAGTGCACTCCACAAATATTCTCCCAATCTTGCAGGGTACATTAAGGAACAATGCCAATGCATTTTGGAGAAAGACAATTTGATGGTTAATATATACAGAAGCCAACAACCGTGAACGGCCAGAATTTTCTTCCCACGGCCACAACTGACCTCAACTACCAGTACAGACTCCTCCCAAAACCTTCAAACACAACTCACTATAGCTCTCTATAAATTAATAATGTCATCCAAGAAAAACGAGGAAAGTAACATTCGTGTGTGGCAAATGTGCACCCATGCATGTAATAAAAATTACCCTATAGGATATTCAGATTTGCACAAACAGCTGAGCATGCAGAGTTAGCCTGAACATGTATTTATTTATTCATGCAGAAAAACAAAATGCTTCAAAATTTCAACACCAGGGGGATATGAGAAGGGCACATGCAGCTTATTAAAGGTAAAATTACTTTATCAGAGGTAGGTACAACAATTCTGTATTTTTAATGACAATGTTAATGTAATAAAAAATAATAAATCTATTATACTGAAACCAGTGAATCTGAATGTGCAACACATCAGCATTGTCAGTTCTTGTCAATGTCATGCAAGAACAAACAAGTTTGCTCCAATCGAACATCTTAAATTAATCCACTCTGACAACTTACATGGTTATTTATCACGGTATAAGATTATTCAAAACAAGTTTGTCATTTTGATGCAAGTTGCGTGCATGTTACTGTCGTCAAACTGTCATCTGTTCATCTACAATCATGATAACTTAATGTATCTTTACTTACCTTGAAAATAAGCAACTGGTTTTTGAAGCAAACATTTCAATACAAATTTACTTATCCAAACCCACAATATTTATTTCAGGGTAATTACAGTTTCGGTCTTACAACAAAGAGACCATCTCAGACTCAGAATTGTAAAACAACTTGCATATTCATTGAAATAATCACAGAACTGGAGAAAATGACCCTTTTCAGTAAGCACCGCCCATTGCCAAGATTGAGGCTGCAATGAGGCAAATTATGCTATCTGAATGGCTGAAAACATTTTCTCACTATAAGGACGCCATTTTTCAAACGTTTTCAGCCAATGGCAGATCATTGAAAAAGGCCAATTACATGCATAATTTGTAAAGTTGTAGAATAACATTTAACTAGTTATCCTGAAATGAATAACTATATTGCAAGTTTAGATAAAGAAATTTGTATTGACATATTTCACCCACATCCAATTCTATATACTCAAGCAAACATTTCATTCACAAATGAAGCAGCTATACACCATTGTATGATTTTATGGATTGTATATATTTATACAAGTGTCATGGTTTTAATGGTGCTGAGAAATATAGTTTGATATATAGGAACAAGTGGAGACATAGACAGATAAGTCACAATGTCCCGTGAGCTGAGATCATCATGATGCTGAGCGGTTGCTTTCAAGTGAAGCCGCGGCTATTAATCAGATGCTTGCGCAATATTTATAACAGCCTCCCCCTCTCTCTCATGCTTACTCATGCACGCAATCTGACGAGGTGTCTGTCCAAAAATTGCCTCTCTTCTCTATACAAGAAGCACGCCATTAGTGATAGGGCAGGTAAATTGCGTGAAATGAGCTGAAAGTGGGCAGCAACGAGCCCCTCACCCCTCCCACTCCATATACAATCCCACAACAAAAAACTTTATACATATAGGCTAATCTTGCCAAACAATACCTGCCTTGATACGGTTGGTTAACATTCTTCGCATGCCACAACATGCATTATTATTTTCCACATGCTCATTTCTAAAGCTCACCTATACATTCTCATTTTATAAGTCTATAAGTACGAGTCCAATAACTTTTTCACGATTAAAAACTTGGCAAGGAATTAATAGATCTATTCACAGCAAGGAACATGTGGGTTAACATAGTATACATTTATTAGGAAAAGATTTCCTTCCCACAAGTTGAAATATAGAAGTTAAATTAAGTTAGATCAATTGACCCTTTTCAGTAAGCACCTCCCAATGCCAAGATGGAGGCTATAGTGAGGAAAATTATGCAATTTGATTGGCTGAAAATAAGTTTTCTCGCTAAGGACGCCATTTTCCCAATGTTTTCCAGCCAATGGCAAACAATGAAAAGGGTAGAATTGTAAGTTAGTTGACCTTTTTCAGTAGCACTGCCTTTAATCCAATATGGAAGCTTAGTTGGGATAAAGCTGCAAATTGGTTGGCAGAAAACCAGTTTATCCACTTTATCCCAACTAACGACGCCATTTTTAATTGTTTTTCAGTCAATTTTTGCTTACTGAAAAAGGTTAATTCTAAAATGCAGCTTATTTTAAATGTCACTATACTATATATGTATAAATTACTGTATTTTTTAATATGCAAAAAGCACAGTTATTTTTGGAATTAAAACTTTCCCATGGTTTCATGTATAACAAGAAAAATCTCCACTTCCTGTCGCTGTTTTGAAGCCCCAAAAAAAGTGATGGTAATGAGATTGAACTTATCAATGATCCAATCTGGACATAATCCTATCTTTTGGATCGTTTCAATAAGGGATTAATTAAATCCCCATATTTTTGTTTAGCGACGCGTGAGAAGAAATACAATTTTGTATACACACAGATGACAACAAACAACACTTGGTGATGTAAAACCTGAAACAAATGAGGCAAGTTTCTGTCATGGACCAATGAAGCTTGCTCCATGTGCATCACCATCAAAGTTTCAAATTCAAACACGAAACAAGATATACACAATTGAGACGTTAAAAACCATCCAGTCCTTGACCTCCATGGCCGTCCTTCGAGGTCAAGTCATCCCACTTCACTGCATGGCCTGGGGTATAGTCAAGTTCATGCCCACTATAAAAACCACTTCTTTTGCAAAAATCAAATCAAGCATTGCACACTTAACACACAATTTACAACTATATATCAACTGTATTCCAGTCATTAATACTTATTATTACATGTTAACAAATCTAATTTAATTAGTACATGTTGTATTTCCGGGGTCAATAACAACATCTTTTCCAGTTTTTTATTTCAAGTAATAATACTTTTTCTGATCTAAACATTGGACAGAAAAATTAAACACATTAAAAATGATTGGACATGCAGCACATCAAGTTTCTAGCAGTTTAATGTGGCGATACATAGCGCCACCTGGTGCAGAATGCACGTATTTATTCTAATGCTTGTCAAAATGCATTCTTATTTTGTATATTCAATATAATCACAACTTTCTTTATGGGGGATATACACAATTATTTCATTAAAAACTGCTCTTATGTGGCACTGCTATAGCTAATAAAGTCAATTATTTATTTTTAAATGAGTTATAGACACTTATATAATAAAGCTAAAGTCTAATATAAATGACAAATTTATATATATCTGCCATATCCTCCCAAATTCTGAGATCTGAAATATTTGCTATAGCCAAATACAGTGCATTAGATAAGAAAGAATAAACACTTTCTAGTTAGTTAGTATCAAATAATGTTCAAAATGATCATAATTGGATTGTTTTCTGTTGTGATCACAGTGCGCAATAATTCTTTGCAGTTCAACATTTTTAAAGTTTTCTTTCCTTGATTTAGATATAGTTGAAAGCTGCGTCTTCATTTAGGGTCTAGGGTTCATGGGTAGTAATATGGGAGGTAAATGCCCGAGGCCCTGTGCATGGCAGCCAGGACCACACCACACCCATATACACCTCGACTGTTATTAATGGTTGTCACACCCCATCCCCTCTCAACTTTGCAGTTATTCCACAAATTTTCAGCTAAGGTGTTTATCCAGAATAGAAAAATACCACATTTCCTAGAAATACAGTGCAACTAGTATAGTATATCTTTCAAAAAAGGACCACCCTATATAATAAAGCAGTCAACATCTATACTTTCCAATGACAAACAGCTGTTAAAGAAAATGTCGCTGTGCATGTTGTATATTATAGTAATACAGCAACAGTGAAAGCTTAAAATATATTGTTAAAATATCATGTAGGACAGGGAATAAAAGTAGGCTATAGGTTATATAACATATTTCTTTACAACTTTTGAAAGTCAGGTTATAAGTTTGTGGGGGAATTTGTTAACTAGAACTTGTAATTAATTCATGTAGGTTTTACACATTGTTTTGCTTAATTACAACCTAAAAAAACATTTTGTATATTGTTATATGGTCATAAGCTACATATTGTATTTGATCTGAAATGTTAATTACATTATAATAATTAATAGAACCATATACAGTGTCAACATTTTGCTCATTACATGCAAAAACCCCAATAATTTTATTACATATATCTATATTTGTATAGCTGAATAGTTAAATTGTAAAGGTTGCAAGTTTTCCAGCAGCAAATTTGTTCACTTTGCTGCATGGTTTAAATACTGCATATAAAATTGTGTGTTAAAAAGCAAGTTGCAGTCATGAAGGGTTCACAAATGGCACCGTGTTCACTGTTCCAATTGAATGTCTTCGTTTATAGGCAGTGTTTACTATTGATAAGGATCGACTTGTAGTATAAATCTAAAGAAGGAAGAAATGTTGATGGTTTTGGCTAGTGGCTTGCATGGTATAAAAGGGGTGCAAGTTGAACAGTGGTCATGCAACGCGGGTGGCACACTTGCAGAATTGGGAGTTTGGTAGACAGCTTGGCGCTCCATACTCATGCACATGCCTCTGTAACACACGTATATGCCCTTAAACCATGCTACTAAATCAATACTAATTGCCTATAACTATCACAACTTGGAGTATAGCAACCGAGTTAATTGCAAGATCACCAAGGCTTTAACTGAGTTATATATTCACTGGTGCATGGTCAATGTCACACTCATAAATATGTAGTACCTACAGTAATTTATTCCAAAATGCTTTTTGCATGCAAGGACTGGAAAATGAAACGAATACTAATTCACTTAGCATGTTTTCATGCAACCACATATTTATATCAATTCTGCAACATTATTTCCTGTTTAATATTTGAACAATTTGTTGCCTCTATATAACTTACTTTGCAGTTAATTTACTATTTTACTGTGCAATTTACTCTAGTGAGTCTGCAACTGATATATTCTTCAGCCAATGTGCATGCAACACATATTTGCATATAATATAGGCTACTGAACATTCACCTTCTTATTTTTTCCCCTGTCAAAAACGCCACCAGTGGTTTTATTGTGCACTGCAGCACTTCAAACAAATCAAGAACACAAAAGCGCAATTGAATGCAGCGACACTCAGTGGCAACCTTTTTAACTAAACCACGTAAGACGCCTCATTTCTAAAAAAAATTGCATTCGGTCAGCTGGGATGAAGAATTTGTAATTTTCCAGTCAGCTGACATGATTACTTGCCCCCCCCCTCCCCTCCAAAAAAAGCTCAACTCCAAGCATAATTTAAACATTCTCATATATTATATTGTTAAGAATATAAACTGAATACAGAGGATGCATATAACAATGGAAACTGTATTCCAACAGTGTATAAAGTAATGAAACTGTCCTGGTTTTGAGTTAGCCTACATGGTGTACGATTTAAGATGATAAAAAACAGTGTTTAAGTGAGAAAGATATTTGCTCGAACAACATAAATAAAGTGAAAAGAGGGGTATTATGAGCTCGTGAGTGTTTTGGGCGCATTTGGTTTTTGTGAATAGTGTGTTGCACAGGTGATCGTTTATCACCGGCCCATGGGAAGTGGTCTTGCGACTTGCAGTGGTACCTACATTCGTGATAAACGTGTTGCCCAACGGGGGGTACAGCATTAGAGCTTCATTTACAATGTGTCTCTCAGCAGGAACGACAGGGAGGAGCTCACTACACATGCCAACACTAAAAACGTGCGCACTGTACGCCTTTTGCACCAATCAAAACCACCCAGAAAATGTTGGAGGAAAAAACTTTTTATAGCCATTAAATTACCACGCACAGCACTACATGTGCATGCTCAAACACAAGTAGGCATACCTACTGTATACGTGTCATTTTATATTGAGCAATCAAATTATAAACACAGCACTAAATATCTACACAGTAAATTTACATAATGGCAGTTACTCATCTAATTAACTCGTAAAACCAGCATACAAAATACCTTGGAAATGTTAAAGGTATATATAAGGGAAATAATTTAGCTACACAAAAATGCTGATTAAAACCTACATTTTAACTGCATTGCACCCTCCTCTATATTAGAGATACTTGCCAACTATAACTGAAATATACACCAACTTAAAATTTTTAGTTATTATTCATTTACAACATTTTGTATTTTATTTAACATTTTGCACGGAAGCCAACCAGCAGACCGGAGTTTAGCAGGAAAGCCATAATTTGACAATATCATCTGCTTTCCTGTCAAGTTAATAAAAGATTACATTCGTCTGGACTTATTACACCTTATACAATATAGAGAAAATTAACCTGTTCTGAATATAGTGGCCTACACACAGAAGAAAAATGTGCTTTGAATAGTGAAGAGAGAATGGAAGAAAAGGTGGAGTTTGTAGGGGTGAGAGAAAAAAAGTGCAAACCACCTCAATTTTGACATGAAAGAGTGAACGGTATATGAAGACACCAGTTTATGATTATAGTGTTTACGGTGTATGTATGTCGTAGAAAATATCTACAGGAGGGCGTGAAAACTGCTAGACAACTTGTTCTTGGAGGGCATCGCAAATTACGACCACTCTGCAATTTACTTTATTTATGCAGTCACTTCAAATTCACATGGCACCATTTACCCCATGCATTCAATTCATCTGATTTACTGATCACGGAAAACAATATATAACACTTGAATATAATTAACATTCCGACGGGTGTGGGCCAATTAAACTTAATTTGCAGTCTTCCAATGTAAACCTATAGGCTATATAACTTATATAAGAAATGCGCTTAATTCTCAAGGAACGATTTCAAGTAGGCCAATGCATTCAATCTTCACTTTTTCTTGCTGTTATAGGGGATTTAATGGAGCTAGATTTACATATAATACATCTTATTTCTTAATCTTCCAGTTTATAAAATGCATATAATATTATATGAATCAGAAAGTATAGTTTAGGACAACTATTCTAAAAAATTTAACAAAATTTTCCATAAACCATTTACAGTGTTGCTCTATAATAAATTTAACTTAATTTCTACACAATTAATACAATTTTCATCACACAAATAAACCGGTGCTCAACTTCAAAAAAATTGGACACAAATGTACCAAATGTGGTAAAATATTACAGGTGCTACACAGTTATTTTATAATCATTTAATATGTAAATAATTATGCCAAAAACTTGCACATTATACTATAGTGAAATGTTGTGCAATGCAGTAGCGCCATCTGCTTATCATTTCTTGAAATTTTATTTTGCTATAGCAGTATATTCCACAAAGCATTTTACTTGTAATCACCACATGTTCAGTTTTAATTTACATAGTGTTCCTCAGACAGGTTTGTCAATAAACAACTGAAATAGAACTACAGTATGTGCATATATAAGAGTAAAGTGTGACTGACGTCACTGAAATGCGGGGGTGGGAATAATAATATGTGTGGGTGAAATGAGGAAGGGAGAGGAGCAATGGGCGAGCACCAGCTCATTAATCTTCACCAAACAAAATCCTATCCAAAAAGAAATACACATTTTAATAAATCCCAGTAGTCCTAAAAGAAACCAGTGCCAAACAAGTGGATATTTTCACAAACACTCTCCTACCCTCTGTTCCTAACTTATATGGCACCAACACTGAACGAAACAACCAGTTCCCTTCCTTTTCTCATCAACCCACCAAATACCTTCACAAGGACCCTTGGCAACACTTCCGGCGCATTTTTAGCGAATCTTTACCAAGTGCATTTAATGGTGGCCCTGTCGGCGCCATCTTTCATCTTCAATTAACACTAACTTTTCTTCCCTCCTCAAATCCGTTGCTTACCAAAACAGTCAACATCATGGTACACAACAACATGTACTGACATCAGCCTTTAATATTTTCAATCAACTCTAATGATAATATGTATAAAATAATTATAGCCAAAACTAGGCTAAAATCTTGTATTGTCTTATTTGAATATATCATGTATCTTAAATATCATTAAACCGGTTCAATTGTTCATCAAAGCATTGTTCCATGTTAGAATAAAGTACTGACAACTTAATGCATCATGTGCCAACGTCATATTGACGTCAAAACCACGTTTTATAATGTATTGTTACTGTATACCACACTTCTATACATAAACTGAGGCGAAACCGAGTGGAGAAACCCTATCCACCTTGCACCTCTGTGCCACCTTAGCTTTGAAAGGCCTTTCTTGCAGAATGGGTGTAAATGGGTGTAACAGTACAGGTGGAAAATAGGGAAAATTGCATGGGGCACATTCCAAATATAACAGTGTGTAATGACATTGAGCGGATTACATTGACGCCTTGTGTGTTCACATACATAACATTGTGTATGTATGGGGGTAGTGAGTTGGGGGGGGGGGGGGGTTGGAGAGTAGGATTGAGGGTATGCAGGGTGCGAGGAATTCAATTTGCAACACTTTAATAGCCCTGGGGTTTGGTCTGTTACTGTATGGGTGTTTTTATCGGGTGAACGATCGCTCGATATTATCGTTTCGTTTCACACATGCTGCTGCTATGGAAAGCCAAAAGGGGGCTATTTATTCCAAAGTGCCTGTATGTGTATGTATGTATATACCTGCTTGTATACAGTATATGGCGAGCAGAAAACCTTCCTTCGAGGCATGCATGGGAAGAAAAAGGAAGCGAGCAAAGGTAAAGGAAAGGAATGCTGGGGAGAAGGTGTACACATTACACTGTGTACAAGAATAAGAAAGTAAAAGAGGTGTGTCAATTGCGGATATGAGAGTCGGGTTTTTCCTTGTTGTGTTGTTGCCCAACCACATTCAACAATTCTGTTATACATGTATGTATGTGTGGGTAAGTATGTACCTTTATAATATCTTGTCTATACAATGGTCAAATAGGGCACTCGGGTATCGATAGAGGGCGCTTTCTTAACGTGGGAGATTTCTCCTTTAAGAGTACTTGCAAACAAATAAAACTTTCAACCCCATATACACAGGTTTATATGTATTATATACTTTTACTTTAACACTTATTATAGTAATCACCTAGCATTGGTTGGTTTTGGTTGGTTGCTCCTAAGGAAATTTGCTTAAAGGAGAAGTTCCACCCTTTTTCGAACATACCCTATAAACATGTAATCAAACACGGAAAATATGGTGACAAAATGTTGGCGAAGTCAGATTTCAATTATAAATTGGGAAAAAAAAGTTATTAGCAATCTAAGCGCGATTTCGTAGC
>JAQFZQ010001440.1:0-19590 GCA_034696005.1 Glomeris marginata | reverse complement strand
ATTTTCAAATTCCATGACTTTTCCTGGATTTCCATGACCATTTTCAAATTCCATGACTTTTCCTGGATTTCCATGACTATTTTCAAATTCCATGACTTATCCTGGATTTCCATGACCATTTTCAAACTCCATGACTTTTACTGGATTTCCATGACTATTATTTGTACATCATATGATTTTACTCGGTACCTGGATTTAGAGGACTGTTATTATCAAATTACATGATCATTTATTCCAAGAATTACCTGGATTTCCATGACTTATTTCAAAATTCCATCCAAGAGACAAAGTCGTACAATATTTTGTGCACCAAATTGAAACGTTTTTGCGCACAAAATTCATTCCATTTCGTGCACGAAATTTGATACTTTTTGGCCCTGCCCACCAAACAAAATGGCGTATCAATGCGCCCTACAACCTGAAATGGACGTGGGGGTTGAAAAAAGTGAAACAAGTCCTTGAACTTTTTCTTGGTTCATTGCAGTGGTAGGACAATAGTTTTATCACGTATTCGCCTGATTGGTACTCGTGAATAAAAGCCGCGTTCAGTTTTGTCTGGCTGCAGCTTTTATTTACGGTCTTTTGTGTTGTGTAAAAGACGAAGAAACAAAATGGCCGCGGGCTTCGTTCGCCATCTCGCAATGTCACGTTTCACTCTCGCAGCTAAAAAGTAACAAAGAAACGACGCAACAACAACTACACACATCAAAGTGGGGGGAAAACTAAATAAAAAACTACCATTCAACGTGAAAGGTGGTTAAGCTTTTGGACAACATGCAGGTTTCAGAGTCAAGTTTCAAGTTCGTTTACATATTACAAGTGAAGCACAACCTCGAAAAACGATTCAACCAACATTTCAACAAAAACCCGGGTTAAATTGTTAAACTACATTTTCCTTGCAGCCCTGCATTGTTCTGGATACTTTTTATTATTAATTATTATAGGGAATAGTTAAAACGCAGTTGAAACGTTTTTCGGCGCTGGAATTCAATTATCCGCCATGTTTTTTCCAAGATGGCCGTTCTATATGTTCTTTATGAAGAAATGAACCTATAACCCCCATTTTCCAATAGAGTACATTTCTTCCTATTGTACGGTTTTTATTACAATTATGTACTACAACTATACCAATTCTCAGCCAAACCGTAGACTAAAAGGCGGAGCAAGGGCGGAGCTTCGATACCGATACCAATCGATACAAACCGAATTATGGTTTCGTATTGTTTGTAAACATCAATCACGTTTTTCCACCATAAACAAAGTTTTTCCACCACAGACCAAGTTTTTCCACCATAAACAAAGTTTTTCCACCATAAACAAAGTTTTTCCACCACAAAGTTTTTCCACCACAAACAAAGTTTTTCCACCATAAACATGTTTTTTCGCGGTAGGCATGTTGTTCCACCACATACACGTTGTCCCACAATGCATTAGTATTTCCTTTGATAACCAATAGTAAAGATATTACACGTTTACTAATGTATTTACACGTTATCTAACCCTATTTTTCCCATATATAGCATTTCTATTTATCCTTTTATACAGTCATTTTTTATCATATATATATACACACTATCTAGATGTTGTATTTTGGCATCGACAATATACATTGTTGAGAAAATCCGCCCACAAAACTTCGTCCAGATTCAAAATGACAGCTGATAAACATCGATTCATATATCCTGGCATTACAGTGCGTCTTTTCGCAGCAGCCAGCTCGATTAAAGTTGGCGTGTCGGTCGCCAGGGGGCACTACCACCACCACCAACTTCCCTATATACTCTTCCCTCTCTTGTATCATCACACTTGAGACTTTCTTTTGCGAATCGAAGCAAAAAATACAGAGATAAAAAAAAAGTGTTGCCAAGTTGAAGGAGGACAAAAGTCACGATATGTGCTGTACATTTTGATTGACAGCACCTAACAGCAGATGAGGGCAAAAGTGGGGGAAATTTTGTTGCAAAGCTCTTGAGCAACAGGCAACACGGCTTTAAAAAAACTTTAAAAATATATTACATAACAAAAAATACAAGGGTTAAACTTTTACTCCAAGTTCAATGCGTCTTCGTGACGTGACGTCACACGGACCGCCCTCTTTTAATCTCGGAATAAATTTAGTGTTACCGTAGCCAAGAATAACACAAAAACAAACGAACCACGTGACCTGTAATTGACCCCTTCGATTGCAGAAAGATCAAAATATAACATGCCTCTTATCACATTTTCCAACTCCAGTCTCACCCACAAATTACAGGCCACGCCCCTTCCGTCTACGCCAATTTAGGGATTTTTCGTGGAAAAGTGGGCGTGGCCGCTTCGGAGTGAAAACGGGGCGTGGCTGCCTGTCTCTTAATATTTCCCCTCAACTACAAATTTTTTAAATAATAAAAACCTACAATTACAATTTTTTTACTTAAAATTTTAGGAAATTGAAAGAGAACATCCTAGAAAAACGATTCAACTTTGCTTTATTCCTTTTAAAATGTTGAACTCCATATATAAATACAGAACTCATCTTAGTCCGCAAAAAGTTGGTTATAGTGCGTCTCAACTCAAGATTGCACATTCCAATGATTGCAAATAATTTATTTCACATAATATTTACGTCGTATTTTTAAAACATTAATATCAATTAACTTTATTAAGTATTTTCCATCAACTTTGTATAAGATAATGTTTTTTGGTGTAATGATTTACTCCATAAAGCAAGAAAACAAGAGGGAATTACTGCAACCTTGAGTTGAGTCGCACTATAAATAGTTTTTCAAAGTTTGTTTTGAATTAATAAGTCTTTATTTGGAGTTATTAGTCGGCAAAATGACACACACAGGTTGTTGTAAGTCATTTAGATCTTTCTTGTATTTCTCAAGGCAGTACAAGTGCACAAACAAGCCAGCAAGCAAAGTTACTGGTACAACTACTAACACACCCCAAAAGGCCTGGAATTCCTTTCTGACTTCAGGTCGGTCACCCGTGTTAAGCAACCAACAAATAAATAAAACCAAACCAACTTTCGAGTCACCTTTGGCCAACAAGGGGTTATATTATACGCATACCTGACCAAAAACCCAACTACACAGCAACAACAACAAAAAATCTCTTTTTGCTAATGTCCGAAAAGCAGGGAGCAAAAATAGAGAAAACTGGAAAGGAAGAAAAGAAGAGAGAAGAAGAAAAAGTCCATCGGTTTGGTCATCATCAATCACCCAGTCGGAGTTGAGGCTTTTCCCTCTTGCCTTTTGTTGCACAGCCACGTTTCTTTGGTTTCTCAACGCAACGCCCAAGGCCAAAGCGCCGCCTACAAAACCCTAGTAAATCCCACCAACCAACCCCCCACTGCTCACTATACACCCCTACACCCATCCATCCCCGGTCCAAACGTCCCCCAAACTGCTCATTCTTGGTCACTTTTTGTCCCCCTTCTTTCATGTGTTCAGCATGACGGATGAGACGACGAAAGAAACGGATCGCAGCGCCACGCGGTCTTCGACCTAACTATTCTCCGATATACTATATCAAACGGCATGAGAGTTGACACTCTGCGAGTTCAGATTATGACGTGTCGCTACTCTCTAAACAGGATGGCATCTGGTCGGCCCAGTTCACGAATCGTGCAGGTGGCACCTTGTTTAGAGAGTAGCATACGTCATAATCTGAACGGGATCGAGTGTCAACTCTCGTGCCGATTGCTATAATAATCTATAAATTGATTTAATAATAATAATGTATCAAGTTTAGTTGATGTTGGAATACAACACGATTATCATCCTCCTACTTCCTTTAAATTGTCAAGCAATACGATCGTTTATCATCTCGATAATCGAGACAAAGTTTAAAATTTTCAGTGCGAAAAAAGCCGTTAACCGGCGCCATTTTCGAACGCGAATTCAAATATATTAAGCCTAACGATCGATTTCGCATGATACTTTCCGATTCTACCGCCAGACCCGAATGAAAACTAAAGTGCAAGGCAGTTAAAAGTGAAATGAGAGTGTTGTAAAGCATATCCTGAGACTTAACAACATAAATTTCAACCACGTATTAGGTTTT
Source organism: Glomeris marginata (assembly GCA_034696005.1). NCBI lineage: Eukaryota > Metazoa > Arthropoda > Diplopoda > Glomerida > Glomeridae > Glomeris > Glomeris marginata. The sequence goes on along the minus strand of JAQFZQ010001440.1, from coordinate 15,540 downwards.
TTAATAATGAACCATGTTTTTCTGTTACAGGCCTACCCCAAAAACAGTTAACGGTCGCCATTTTCGAACGTCGATTCAAATATAATTATAAATATTAACCTAAAATAACTAGAATGAACTTTATAGTGAGTTAAATAACATTTTTTATTTGTACTTTCAGGCGGCAAACGAAGTGAAAGTTTTAAAAGTCGAAGCAGTTCATTTAGATGGTAAAACGAAGTAACGTACAGAGTCAAGAGTGCACTTATTCCCATTTACTTTCATTTAAAGACGCCCAGCCCAATGAAAACCTGTCTTCCATGTAATACTGTAAGTATTACCTATGTGTAGGAAGGCGAACATAATTGCAAAGTAGTACGTACTTCCTTGTTTTGAATGAGCACATATTTGGGGATCTCGTAATGAAACCTTGATCATTCATTTTTTCCTTCCTCACTCGACTCATGCACATACTAATTAAGGTTGCTGATTTAGTGGAAAAGTCGGCCTTGACCCGAAAACGTATAAAAATTCCAACACCTGGTTGTATGTGTCCGATGTTGCGAAACAATAATAATATACATGCCTAGTAATACATTATTAAACAATGTATTAATAAGAAAAATCAACAGAGTGAAACAACAGGGGAAAAAATTAAAAACCCAGCCACGTTGTGGATATCTACGTCAATGCAACGTAAACACGAGCAAATCATGCATTTCATCACCTCTATTCCCGTGTATATCAGGACAAAAATATACCAATTACTTATAAACAAACCATGAATGTAAAAATATTGTCACCGAGCCAAAAATCACGGGGGAATATCGCGAAAAATACGCTGCGGCGAGCGTTCTGACGTCATGATCGAGTCTCATTGGCTGCGGCGAACGATATCGGGCATTCGATTGGCTTCCCATCACTTGCGACGTCACAATCTACTCATTTATCTCTGGTAACCAGCGATGATGCCATTGCTCATAAAACACTGCATCCGATACTGGTTCGGAATTTATGGACTAATTTCGGGTTATCTAATCTTTATTTACCTGGGAACCATTGAAAACAGTAGAGGAAACGAGTCGGTCATTTTTATCGCAAGATGGCGGACGGAATTCGAACGAACTGCGCATCTTGAAGCTTTAAAGCATCCAAAATGGCGGCCTACATAAAAATACCGATCCGTTATGCCGTTCTTCTATTTCAAAGACATGACCGTGGATGAATGAAAACAGTCGAATTCAAGATGGCGCTCGGGGCGAGATACTGTAATAAGATTGTGGTCAGAAAAACGAGTTCTGTTTTGTTTTCCTCCATCGAATTTCGTAACCAAATATGGCCATTGACAAATTTACATCCGCCTCGTGCGCATGCGTCGAAATATATCCCTTCTTTTTCTCAGTACGAACGTATTATTACCAAGTATTACGATATAATTATATGTATTCATTAATTAGAACTACAGCTGTTACGTACTATTTATTGGTCAAACTGACAACATTGCATCTTCTGCGCCATCAATCTTCTTTACTCAATGACTTTCCTATGAGGATTTTTATCTGGCAAGTCGTCACAAATTCCACCCCTTGGTCGTTATTAATGGCGCACCAAACAGGAAGGAAAACAGATATCATCCACTTCATTACAGCCCCGCCCAGTGCTTACCAACTTACTGCCCTTTCATTCACTTCCGGACACCCCGTACTCGATCGTTATTATTACTCGTATTGTAATCGATTTTCAATCCGATTCCTGCTTTCCGCCTACATTTATTTACATGCTATTCTGTGTTTTCTGGCACGCACTTTGTAAACAAACGTATACAACCTTTGTACAACCATGATTGATAAACAACGAGATATAGAGATAATTACAGTACTGCCACCTGGCGATATTTGTCCTACCTACTTTCTAAAAATGCCAAAATCCTTCTTGTATTCTTTCAATTGCTCTATTAACAATTTCCCGCTGTACTTTCACATCTAATATGTGTAATTTGCAATAAAAGTACAAATTAGACGAAAAATATAGCCGCTTCGCACGTTGGAGTGACCGTTAGAAAACTAACGTTCCATTTTCTCGGTTTGAATTCTCAAGACTGCATCTTATTGGTCGATGACTGCATCTTATTGGTCGATGCGCCGGCACCACCCCCGCAAACATGTTCAAATACACCTGACTCGTATCGAAAGATATCTAAACCGAAACCCATTCACTACTGTTCCCAAACAATACGATTATTTTTCTAGAGTTGGAAACAGAAAACCGGTTCAAATCTGTGTTAGAGCATCCAATCCGAAAAACCGGCAATTCCGTTATATTCTAAAATGGCGTCTATAGAACGTTTCGTTTGGGGCACGATGACGGAAATGTTTTCCTTCTCCTGCGAGCATGAAGCAGGGGGAAAAAATACATAATACTGTAATAAAAGGACACATCGTTACATTAACCTTCTTCCGCCGTCATCCTCCTCCCTTCGCTGCACTTAATCGTCAGTTTATTAAAAGACTCGCCCTCACAACTCCCAGCCTCCCAATGCGAATCTTTCCACTTCCCCCTCTCCTTCCTCAAAATGGACTGGTCTGGGTCGATGGCTGCCCAAAATCTTCGTCCTCGCCCCTATTTTACAACCCCTAACCCCTGCCTTGCTGCTGTCTCAACGTTAAAAAAGACCCTGGAGCGTCAGAAAAGAAGCAGCAAGCAACCAGTACACACAAAGCTCTGGCAAAAGCGAAACGAAACGAGCCGCCATTCCCAGCATGCATCGCGTCCTGGACCTTGACTAGGCTTTTCTTTCGCATTCACCCCTCGACAAAACAAAAAAACACAGAAAAATCGTAGAAAAAACACACTGAACTTGCGTTATCTCACACCACGCGTTAGATTGTTATCGAAGGGAGGAGACAAGGGTATACTCAAGAAAACCAGAAAACAGAACTTGGAAAAATGGCCGCCAATTCACACCAGAAACAAGCAACCGTTTATTGCCGCCCTCCCACTCTTTTTTCCAATGAACTCCTCCCATTTCCCTCGTTTTATTAGCCACATGTTATCAAAAATTTCTTTATCTCCGTTTCACCACCACATACTTTTTTGCCTACGACATTCATATCTCATTGAAAAGGAACAGATGTTTCATAAAATAAAAATCTGTCCCAGATTTTTGGTACATAAAGTGAAACAAAACAAAAAAGTCCATTTCACGAATTTCTTTACAATTCCTGGTCAGATGTCACGTGCATGTTCAGAAACTACAAATGAATAGAAAACTACCTAACCCTAAAAAACTATAACATTAAACCAAAGTCGATAAAATTGAAAAAAAAAAAAAAGAAAAACTTTTTTAAACCGAATTCAAAAATAAAGGATGAAACTGAAAAAATGTTAAATCAGAAAAATAAAAATAGAAAGATTGATTTCATTGAAAAGTTCTTCAATTCCTAAGAAATGGTATTCTTTTATAAAGTCGTCAGCCAATAGGAAGAAATAACAAATTTAATAGAACTATGTACTAATTTCATTGTTTATCTATGAACATTACAAAAATCCCATCCATGACTTCAGTAAATAAATGAAGTCCACGATCCACGATGATGGAGTCTGAGGAAAATAACGAGGAACGTTTCTCACTTCTGATACCAGATGGCGCACAAACGTTTCTCACTTGCGATACCAGATGGCGCATTGCAAAATAACTGCTTTTCCGCATTACATATTTCTTGAATACTAATCTTAATATTTCATTCCCTAATCAATAGTTTTTAACGAACACCAAGCTGAAAAGGGGAGAGAAACAAGGGAGAATGGCCCATCAATCGTCAGCCAGCTTCGGTAGGGGGGCGAAAAACAACAAAACTGAAACCAGGTCCTTGAATCCACCAAAACAACAAAAAATTACGTTCTTCCACCCAACACACAAAGCTATTTACAAAGAAACAACTCCCTTCCATCCATCTCGAGACTAAAAGCCGTATTTCTCCGGTAGAATCGAGCAAAGAATCGACGACGTCCACTTTTTCCAAGATGGCGGCGGCCGCATTCGAATTTTCGAACGCGCTTCCGCCATCTTGCGCCATCCAACACCTGGCATCCCTTTTGGTCCGAAACCGCCAAATTTGGCACCGAGGCGACAAAAGATGAGTGAAAATGCGGTGCCTTTTGTTAAAAGGGGCGGACCAAATATAAAAGGGAAGGAAGGAAGAAGAGCTTAGGGCGCAAATCGTAAACTTGGGAGAGAGAGAGAAAAGGACCCATTTCTCTTGTGCCACACCCCTCTTTCTTCCTCCTCCTCCTCCTCCTTGTTAAACTCGCAACATTTTGCCGAATAGAATTTCCAAGAAAAGCCCATTCTTCGTTCTCCTCGTGCTGGTTACTCGAACAGTTTCAAATCCATCTTCAAACATTTTGTTCACACAAACACACGGAAGCAAACTGACCAGGAATGCGACAATAATAAATAGTACACAGTGTATATTATTTTACTGTACACATGGCAGATTGCCAAGTAAGTCGAATAAATAGCATAATACAACTAGGGGGAATAAGAAGACATTTAAAACAGCTCTAAGAATTGATGCGAAATCTACTCCTTGTCCATAATCCGCAGCGTTTTGTTTGTGCGCCACCTGGTGCAAGAAGTGAGAAACATTTTTCATGCATTTACATTATACTGTACAATTATCACATCAACAGCTCATTGATAGATCAAAATAGGACAATTTTGATAGTAAGTTACACACAAATCACCAAATGCAAACCTTGAAGGGGGTAGATTTGAACGAATATCGATACACAGATCGATATACAAATATTGAAAGGATTACAACAACCAATCAGTGTTGGGACATAATCGATACACGTATCAAACAAAGCCAGATGAAATATGGTACATTATATATAGAGTGGGGCAAGATTGAACGTTTCTGAATAGATTTTCCTCATTCGTAATCATGGTGGGGCACGTTTGAACAAAAAATCACAGCAAACTTTAAAGAATAGACATTTTCTTGGCATAAAATAGAACTTCGCTGCCCATTATCGATACGATATCGATACGGTATCGATACAGTCAACTATTTGCAGTAATAGTCTTTCTATTTTGCACACAAACACGGAACAAGAAATCGTCTGTAGCCGCAACAAGAAACAAAATAACTTTGCTTTCTGCCAAGTAGGCTTAAAAAGTCTGTTCCAAAAAAGTTTCACTTTAACACACACAGAGACAGACAGACAAACAAACTGAAATAGAATCCCTGCATTAAAGCTGTTGATAAAATCAAGCGGTTTGCATGCATCTCAAAAAATCCCCTTGCCATATTATTGCAAATATACTAAATTCCAATTTATCTTGGCAAAAAGGGGCGTGTCTTTGCAATTTGCAAAACAGAAGCATGAATCTCTTTGATTATTGGTTTATATTTACTAGCCAATTTATTGTTTACAAACTGCATCCTTTGGGGGCGTGGCCAAGCAGGCAGGAACCATTTACTATTGGCTCTTATAGATGTCAATCATGAAAGTAGACACGCCCTTTCTTTTTACAGGTTACTCATAAGAAAATATAAGCTATATTGGTAAGTAAGGAAACTGTATTTGCAAAATAATGAGAATGAATACTTCCTTCAACTTTAAAGATTTAAGAAAAAAAATAATGTTCTTTTAAAGTTTACAGTCTTATCTTGGGTTGCAATAATAATATATAGATAGAAACTCCTCGAGGCTGTAACTTCTTCGCCAATACTGGTTTGGCAGCGATTATTTCTGCACCTGCAACTTTGTGGCGGCCATCTTTTCGCAGCTGTGAACTTCAAAACTCAACTGGTCAACCATGTTACTCTTTTTTCTTCTTCTACCCCCTCCCCCTCCTCTTCTATATCCTTCCCTGTTGTTGTTTGTCCCAGTACAGAGTTCAAATCCAAACGATTTTATGGTACATTTTGCTTGTGTGTGGTCTCTGGGTTTGGCAGTGTTAAAATTATGAAAACCATGTCCCAAAACTAATGAAGGAATAGATTTCGGTTTTATTGACCCCAAGTGGGGAAAAGTCGAAAAAGCCCGCACCCCTTTTTTAAATAAATAAATAAAAAAACAGAAAAGTTCTTCAAACCTCGCCTAAAATGCTCTTTTAACAAACTCATTTTCAATTCTAGAAATAAAATAAAACGCCCATTAGCAAAACAGTAATAAAATTAACATCAATGGGTGTGTTATTTTAGTGTCAATGCCTTCAATTACATTGTAATGCTATATACAGTGTATTGGAAAAATCTATGCACAAAGGTTCCCAAGATACTCGCTAGGTGTCTCTTCCTATGCTTCTGCATCATCGTTTAAACCTTTCCAAAGTTTTTTGATAACAATTTCTAATAGATTACGTCTTTTTTTGAGTTTGTTATGCTTCGATATGATCACAAAACCCAACGATACCGTTTCGATACGGCCCTTTCTACCCAACGCGAGACCCAACGATACTTTTCGATACACAATCGATACCTAACAGTATTACTATTCAAAACTATACAAAATACCAAGAGTCCACTCTTGAAAATACGTAATATACCACAACACTCCCATGAATAATCTATACTTTATTCAATAAGCTTCGTAGAAATAACTCAAACCCTATTTTTTCTTGTTTTCCAAACACAAATCCCGACAATTTCCGGCAGCCATCTTTGAAAACCGCGCTTTTCACGTTTTCCATGTAACGATATCCCTACTGAAATTCGTTTCAAAGCTACGAGAAAAAAGATCTTCAGTTGCCCGGAAACGACATCCCTATTCCATCTGCTCATGTTTTTCACCTCGCACGTTGTTTTTCCGCAAAAGGAGATGGAGGATTGAGAGACGGAGAGAAGAAAAGGAGAAAGAGAAAACGAGTAGAGCACACACAAGGATCACGTAGCCTCGCACGCCAGGCCGCGTCTACCGTAGCCTCAAACGCACAGGTACCAACGTCGCTCAGCAAATTGCAATGGAACGTAATGGCCGCCATCGAACGAACGGCCATCTCTTGTTCAGTTATTAGTGTTTGTCACGCCTCACTGCCTCACTGGCTCAACCAGCCCTACCAAACAAACCCATCTGTGTTTCTCCCACTACTTTACGCAACAACGTACACATTTAATCAAATTAAATGAACAGCCATCTTGCAAATTTTCCACCATTTCATCGTTGCGTTTTCCAAACTGCGATCGCCATTTTGTATCGATCATCTCATTGATTTCACTATCTGATATAACTTGTTTCTCTAATTACAACATTACTATCTTATATTATATTATACTAGTAATTCAGTATGAAAACCCAGAATTAGAACGACGAAAACAAAGAGTTCCATTCCGAAGTTTCTCACTTCTGTCGCCGGGTGGCGCAACGAAAACGCTGTTGATACAGTGGCTTCATTAGCTGTTGATTAAGAATGCGGGTTTTTGGTTTTTAAGAAAAAACCTGATATTCTTAGTTTTAAAAAAGGAAACAAATTATGCACTTGCACAAGGTGTGATGATGGGGAATAAGTTATGTAAAAATTGGAGTACTTCACAAGTGTCAGTTTAATATTGTCAGCCTGAGGACAGAAATAAAATGGCCGATTTTTGGAGTGACGAAGGAACTCGTGACATGCGGATGTGGCTTGACTTTCACCGAAAACTGACAAACTACTTTTGTTTTTCTCTTTTTTTATCCCACCATATATATTCAATATTCTTTTCATTCTCGAAACACACAAGCTATCCGTCTTCTTTTTCTCATCAATAATTGCATGCACAACCTTGTTTCGTGTTACATATTCACTGATGCATGAAACTTCTTCCCAAGAGCACAAAAAACTAAATTAACAACAGGTGTAATATAAAATAGTTCAAATTCTATGGCATACCTCCCTATTCAATTCCTAATTAAATATTCTAAAAATTAAGTAAATTAAAATTTCATTGCAGAATTAAGTCAACAAAATTTTACCACAAATTCTAAAATTTACTTCCTAAAAGTTCATTGTTTTAAATATTATTAAAGGTGAACTGACAGGGCGGTAAAAGTGGACTATGCCCAACCCTGCCATTGGTTAAATTGGGACTACTTTCCAATGATTGTCCAGAATGGGTAAAGTTCAGAGTTCACTTTCCGCCCTGTCAGTTCACCTTTAACTTCTCCACCAATTAACCAATGATAATTTCTCATTTTAATAAACATTTCTTTTGTACAAAAATATCTGTAAAAATTAATATTACACATGTGACTAGGTTCAGGGGTTTATTACGAAACTATGTAACATTTGTCACCATTTTAAAGGTGAACTGACAGGGCGGTAAGTGAACTCTGAACTGTACCCTTTCTGGCCAATCATGGACAGACTAATTGGCCAGTAGTCCCAATTTACCCAATGGCAGGGTTGGTCATAGCCCACTTTTACCGCCCTGTCAGTTCACCTTTAAATTAAATTAAAATTAAATTAAACAAAAACTTCAGTCATCACCTATATATCCAGAATTTCCACGATTATTTTGCATACAAAACAAAAAATACCCAGGACTTTTTTAAGCATTCGTGATGTTAATTGCGAATTACTAATATTTCAAAACTCCATAACATTTCCAGGAATCCATATGACACACCGTGCACTTAATCAAAAACTTTCTTCCTAATATTTCATTAAACACAAAACTTTATATAATAATGTAATGTTTTCTTCCTTACCTTGCCCTTCAGTGGGTGGGCGCCATCTTAGTGTTCCTTCCTCCACTTCTTGGCACAAGGGTACATCAGCAGACAAGACATGACATGTGACATCAGCAGCAGAAGTAGCAACAAAACGTCAGGCATCATGCATAAATGTTCTTCTACACGAATCACTTTGGCAGCAAATGGACATCATCATCAGCAGCAGCAAGAGCACAATCATCTCCTCATGAGCTCATGTCCCCGCAAATCATCCATCCCATGGGTTCCTATTCTCATCCACGGTCCATTCCCTTCGCTACCGTACCACACAGAACCTCCAACTGCTGTCCACCACTGTCACTAGTCCTACCACAAATGCCAACACCAAAGAGGACAAGGGCCTCCTGAGGACCGTCCAACTAGCCGAAGAAGAAGAAGCCACCGAAGACTGAGTCGTCAAAGGCCTCGGTGGCATCAGTTCAGTCCTGTTCGCGTGTCCTTCCAGCAACCAAGGACTGAGTTGCTTCACATCTGCAAAAGCCTTTCCAGCAGCTTCTCCAAACGTTTGATCTCCTGTGGTCATCAAGTCAAAGACGCAAGAGTCAAAGTAGAAGTCTGTCACGTTCCTTTCCCTGCACTTGACCACGGCTCTGTCCCTGGCCTCGATGGCCACCTGTCCATCGACATTGGGAAGCCACAGTTCAGGGTGTTCCAGGGCCTTCAGGTAGTCGATCCTCTCCGTGGATGGACACCCTTTGGAGCAGAGTTGTAGATTGTAAGCACTCTCACCTTGATGCACCACGTCCTTGGGCATCCTGATGGACACCGTCAGGTAACGGCCAACCTTGCGGACTATCATGGTGGTGGCAATGTGCCTCAAGTGTAGTTCAACGTGCTCGTTTGGTTCCTTCTCCCTGATCCGAACACTCTTTTCCACGCCGCTCGTTTGCGTGCCATCGATGAACACCGAAGGGACGTTGTCCACTTGGGCTTCGTACGTCTTCTGCACTGCGCAGTGACTGTTACCTTTAACCAGAATGGTCACCTGAAATGATAACAAACAAAAAACATTCAAACTTAATTTTCATTTTATTCACACAACAAATCCATCCTCGAATAGACGCCGCACTAAACCCTTCCCTGGAATGTCCTAATATACCTACCAATGATCCCTTTTTGAATCACACACACCTTATATACATCAAGGTTCCTCATGACCCTCAAAGACAAATGATACAGTAGGAAGACATGGTAAACCAATGGCAGCTTCTATATAGTTATGACGGACAAAACTAGATGGCGCCACTGCAGCAAACACGTTTTAACGACTTTACGAACATTAAAGGTGAACTGATAAGGTTTTGTATCATACCCTGGAAAGTGTGCAATTCTATAGAATTGATGCCAATAAAACGATTGGTGCAAACAAAACTTTTTTTAAATTGTTACAAAAAGTTACGAGTAGTTAAAAAGAGGGCGTCATGGAAGGACGGTGTCACCGCGCTGGTGTCACAGCGCCCTGTTTTGGCGCTCCAGTGTACATACGTATCTCATAATATACTACCCCATACACTCCACAGTTCACCTTTAATGCCACTTTAATAATTCAATGTTTTCTTGCTCCATATTCACAAGTTTCATGGGGTTTTCCGTGTGGTGGCGCTGTGGTCAGAGCATGCATTTTAAAATTTACTTTAGCGCTGCTTGGGCGCCATTACGGTGCTGCTAGATATGGGAAAACAACTGCAACGCCTCCACACGACACTTCTGGGAACTAGCACCAGGAAATTTGTGAATTGGTTTATTATTTTCTTTTAACAGAGGCTGCTAAGCAAAGGAAGCCACGCCTACTCAACTGTTTTAGGATGAAAAACACTATTTCTACATAACAATTTAATGTGCACAAAATTCACATTCAAAATTAATGTTATTTTTGTAAATTTCCCCTGTGTCTGACATTAAAGTTGTCTGTCAGTGTGACTTGCTACCTTCCGTTTTCCACCTAAATTAACAAATAAAACTCCTTTTACCCATTTGTCTGTGTTGCAAATTCCCCCTTTTCATTTGTTACTTGTAACAAACACACTGAACATTCCTTTCTCCTTAATTCATCAAACTTCACCAAAACCAATCCCCAAAAACAAGCAATTCCATCTTCTCTAAACAAAAAGAATGAAAGAAAACCTAGTTTCATTTCAGCCATAACACATTGCCAGCAACTGTTGCTGTCCTCTTTCAAGTCCCCGGTACAACTCAAATTTAAAACATTGTAACATTTCCAACTGAAATATACACACACTAAGGTTTGTTTTTAATTTCCTAACAAATTTCCCAACAAACAATAACACCGGATGGAAGCTAGGAAGGAGAGAAATGAAAGGGGAAAAGGAAAAATGAAAAAGAAATAATAAAAAAATTAAAAAATGTGGTAATAATCCTAGACGGACCTTCATTGTAAATCAGGGGGGACAAATGGCGCCATCTAGGAACGCAGACCAGCATGGGGCCCTTCTTTGCCCACAGCAAAGTAAAAAGAGAAGAAAAAACTAGGCACAACAAGATGAAGAATGAAGAGAGAGAGAGGTGATTGGTTGACCTACAAGATGGCCGCCGGCAGTTTCTTCATCTTCTTCATGCCTCTTTTGCACAGACATGATCGTTACAAGATCAAATTGAAACGCCTCACCTCTACCACACAGGGGTCATCAACAGGCACACCTCAAGGCCCAGGGACCTGCATCAAAGGGGACCATGGCAAAAAGACCACCCCTTAAGGAGGAACTCGGAGAAAATAGCTAGATCCTTTGTACTTTGCCTTCTTTTCTTCCTTCCACAGTTACTTACTCGACTATAATTCTAGAGTAGAAGGTGAAAACTACTGAAAAACCGTTCCCACCATTTAATACCTTGACCACTGGTGACCACTCCCCCTTTAAAAACTATTCCCCCAAAGGAAAAATTAAACGTTTTCTTTTATAACGCCGAATTTGGTTTTTCTTGCACAGCCAGATATTGCAGCGCAACATTCTAACGAGTTGCCCATAGGAAAACTTGCGCGCTACCGATGCTCTCCGCAATAAAGTTGCAAAAGTGGTTTCTTTTAAAAATTGCATTACATTTTAATGTATTTTCCCTTAATCCGCATTTAAATTTCAAACAATATCACTATGTAGTTGTGATTGGTGTTCGACATCATTTAGTCTAGTTTCTATATTCTATATAGGAATTTAAACTGTTTATCAATAATTTTATATTAAAACCAGGTTTGTAGTTAAAATGGTTCAAATTAATTTTCTCTCCCCAAAATTTTTAATTCACCTTAAAAAGTAGAAAATACATTACGTCAATGGACACAAATAACAATGAAATTACATTTGTTTCATTTGGTGGAGAACTGACAGATTTTCCAAATGTATAGCATCAAATTATGCGACCTTCGCAACTTTATTGCGCTACTATCATTTCCATGCAATGTTTCGCATAGAAATCCCATTGGAAAGTTGCACCGCTATATCTGGCGTGCAATAAACTTGCCAAATCGGCCAAAAACTAAAGAAATGGCACATCCGCAACTTTATTGCGCTACAATCTCTTCCATGCAATGTTTCCTATAGGGATCCAATTGGAATGTTGCACCGCAATATCTTTCAAGCAAGATGATTTAATAAAACGGCTAAAAAACGGTCTCTTACCTTGGTAATGGCGGTGGCAGTGACAGAAGCAGCAGTGACCACCGCATCGTTGGTCACTTGCACGGCCACGTAGGCGTTGTCCAGCAACGGCCAGGCACCAACCACCTTGCAAGTCTGGAACTCGTTGTTGAAGGTCCTGAGGTGAGGGTCACCGAAGAGGCTGCAGTGCACCAGGGCCGGTTGCCTCACCTGGTAGGTACATGCCCTGTGCGGTGGACTCGATGGGATGGGTGCTGGCCTGGTGACCTGAGGAGGGGACTTGGCGGAAGCGATGAGCAAGTTGGAACAGTTGTATTCGGCGTTCCACTGGGTCACCACTGTGGTGGCCGTGTGGTAGTTGATGTAGCCCCTGCAGGACCTGGCAGTTGCCCGGATGCACTCGTTCATCTCCTTGAGCACTGCGCAGTAAGCGGCCGTCGCTGCTTGGGTCACCTCCTCCAGGTCATGTTGGTACCTTCGCCAACATTCGTCCACTTTGCACACCTTGCACTCGCCTGAAACACCCAAAATCGTATTTTAAACCAAATTGTTATTGTACTAACAAAAGTACTGTCCGTATACTGAAAGAAAACGCGGGTGAGTTGCACTTTTCCACCGTCCACGGCAGGACCACGCCCATTTGGAAGTATGGACCAACCCGCTTCTCAGCAGGCCCGTCTCATACATACAAATGGGCGTGGTCCTGCCGTGGACGGTGGGAAAAATTGACTCACCCGCGTTTTCTTTCAGTAAACGGACAGTAAGTACATTATTCATAATTTTACATTTTAGCACAGCGTCGAAGAACGGTTCAAGTGACATTCTGGCGAAATCTAGTTATATATTTGGAAAATAACGTTTTTCATGCAGCCCTGCATTATTGTGAATACTTTTCATCAGCAATGAAGTAATTTCCAAGGAATTTAAGCACAGCGTCGAAGAAAGATTCAACTACCATTTTGACAGAAATTAATTGTATTTGTAAAATAACATCCATGATACAGTTCTGCATCATTCTGAATAATTTACCTATTAATAAGTTAAAAGTTATTTCCAAAACACGGCGTCGAAGAACGATTCAACTGACATTTTGACTGAATTAATTTATTCTGAATAGTCTGTCTATTACTGATTGTTATTTACAAGGAAATGAAGTACAGCGTCGAAAAAGGATTCAATTACAACTTCTGACTTATTATTCCTAAATAGTTTTTATCATTTATGGAGTATTACAGCCTGGAAAAACGATTCAACTACCATTACGACTTAAATATTTCAGTTATAATTGTAAAATGACATTTTGGTCTTGTATTTGTCAATAGTTTTTCCTCTAAATAGATAAAAATACAGTTGAATCGTTCTTCGAGGCTGCGCTTCATTCAACTGTCAGCTATATCATTTTAATTGGGACGGGTGACCGACTGAAACTTTATCCATGTTTAAACAACAGTTTCGTTTTCATATTTTACAATATTCCTCTAAACAGCAACACGATACTCTGAACCAACAAAAATTTCAAAAAGAAAGTTACACTAAATTAAATACATTAAATATATTAAAGGAAACCCAACACTTTGCAGCTGAGAGTTTTCCCTAGTGTCCCTTAAATAAATTCATTCACAACGTCGAAGAACGATTCAACTGCAGTTTTATTTTAGCTGTTCTGAGTGATTCACTTCAATCAAAACTTATAAATAAATAAATAAATTCCTTTTTAACTTTTAACAAAACAATTAAATTGGACAAAGTAACTTTTTAATATTACTACTTTAGTGTTGGAATTTCAGTTAAATTACTCTTTTTATTACTACTCATCATCGAAGTACGTGTCCAGTAACTAAATCACGTGTCCAAAAACATGTTTCCATCATTGCATGTGGCACAATAAATTTGTGCAGAAGCCAGCAGCCAACCGTGACGTCAATAACAATTTTTTCTCTTCCTTACATAAAAAAACGATAAAAAAGGCCGCCATCTTGTCTGCCATTTCAATCCGCCCTCGCTTCCTATTACTACCGCTATTACCACTCCCATCTTCCAATAAAACCCTACTTTACCCCTCTTTCAGTTCATCTTTTTCCTATTTCGCCCTAAAGAAGTCCCAACTAAGTCAGGAAGCAAGCAGGAAGTGATATATAGTTGCGCACAACGCCGTCGGGCGGCGCTGCAACGCCACTCTCGTTTCTCCGCATTATAACGCATAATCGGTTTATTTCTATTTATATTTTTTTAATCCGAACCAGGATAAAAGCGCACATGTGTTTGCTATTCAACAAGGTGACCGACATTATTTTACTCAGATAGAATTACAATCTTGCCTTTTTTATTTATTATCTAAACAAATGAACCAATAGGATAACGACAATGATATGACGTCACACCTGACGCAATTCTTTCCGGGAAATATCGATTCATTTTAATTGCTAATTTGCAACATTGGGTTTCCCCTTTCCGATGCAACTTTTCCTTAAAGATTTGCATTTTACAATATAGTAGCAAAAAACAGCTGCTATAACAAGTAAATTATGTTTAAATTAAATGTTATTTTTAATATTACACTCAGTTTAAATTAACTTAAAACTCAAATAATTAAGCCGTCTTTTACTTATTCGCCATTAAGTATAAATATACATATAAAATGTAGGACGTTTTCTAAACTTAATTTAAATTAGTTATTACAGGAACATTAAATAATCTCTTTGTAATTGTGTATATTAAATAAATATTAGCATTTCTAAAATATTAGTATTACTGATTTCAGAATATAATTATTATACAAATATGAAAAATAACGTATTATTAACAACATTTTAAACATTGGTAACAAATATTCTATTTTAATTTCTTACAATACTATGCACTTGGAATTAAAAATAAAAATATTAAATGTCATACTAAATTACATTATTACGTAATTAATTATATATTAATATTCACTTTTATACTAAAATGTTTTAATTTATATTTAAAGTTAGTAAAATTCCACTTTGAATTACTGAAATCGACATACCTAATAAGTAATTGAAGTGCAGCATCGAAAAACGATTCAACTGCTTCGTGTATAAAAAATTCAAATTTTGAGAAAACTAATTTAAAAGAAACACTGCATAAAGAAAATCATACTAAAACATGATCCGTATTAAAATTTTAGTTATAGTAGTTCCGGGCGGTAGATAGGTAAAAAAAAAAGCTCAAGTAGCGAATCGTAACGCAGCATGGGCGTGGCCAA
>JAQFZQ010001439.1:0-19595 GCA_034696005.1 Glomeris marginata | reverse complement strand
AGTAATTTAAATACTTTCTGACTATTTTTGAGGGCTCCAGCATGCACGGTTACGGAGAAAATCGCGTTTGAAAATTGGCTAAACGTGACTTCCCCTGTGTTTTCCCTGTACCCAAGTTGGCTTTTCATTTCCCTGTCTATTCCCTCTGTCTCTGGACATCCTGCGAATAGATCACCCAAAAAATTCAATTCATATCCCACTGACAAGCCTGACTCTGACCAAGTTAGTAGGATGCGCTGCAACATCTGTCATCGCAAGTTTTGTACAATGCTCGGCTTGTAATAAGCAACATTTGGAAAAAGGGAAGTGAATCAATGTGATTTATAGATACGGGTGTCCCTGATAGTGAGAAGTTGCCCGCAGCCCTCTCATCAGTAAGATGAGAGAGTCGTCGGAAAAGAAAAGCAGAACGACCAAATTTATCTCCCGTCTTGGCTGTGGTTACGTCTCGCAACGGATGATAAGCCATAATTGATGAGCAAAGGCTCTTCTTTTCTCATTGCTTCACATCTCCGAATTTTGACGGCACTTCAATGCCCTGCCTGCATAAATCCGCATCCAAGGACCACTACGTCAATCGTTTCTCCAGCTGAAACTCTACATTTGCATAATGATCTAAACCATCTCCTTCCCCTGGCACCCAATCGTCACTTACAAGTTTTGGACACCGCTGCCCGATCAATGAAATCCCCACAGACAGAGAAAATCCAGCTGGGGTATAAAATAGATTCATTTATGCCCAGTGTTGAAACCACACCCAGATTTAAAGTCATTGCATGCTAATGTCAGCCTGCCTAGTGCAAAGTGCAACCAGGCAGCATGATAAATGACAATTATTTATGCGCACATGCACAACTTGGCAGGGGACCTTAATATGGGGCTTGCCTAAACAAGGCTCTGTCTAAACGGCTAGTTGTTCAGCTAATCTAGTAATTGAGCAACATGAAAAGGCCATTGAATGACTTTGGAGTGGGATAAGTAAAGTTCAAGGCAGATATAAAGGTGGCTTTAAAAGAAAATGCAAAACCTATCTGGCTTTTGTTCTCCCACTTTTGTAGGCAAATAGACTAGGATCGATATTAACCTTCCTCCCCCTCCAGCATGTTATTACACCCATTTCCCTTCTCTGATGAAGATTAATTCCTCGCGACTAATAAACAGGGGGCCGTGTCTCCCCTGTAGATCCGATTATTTTCCAACTGCAAAGCATCATCATCATCATCCTGAAGGTGCAAGGTTGTCATGGTAACCTCATGTACACGTTTTCATTTTTCCATCATAGGGCTTAACCCGTACTATAGGTTCGTCCATAGAAAATACCCAAAATTGGCCAAACAGTTTAGTGTAACTTGTCACTTTCAGTGCAAGACAAATATATTAATAAATTTCAAGCAATTGCGATATTTTGACCAAATGAAGTGCCCTCAAAAAACTCAATTTTCTCAAAAAACCGGGTAACACAGATAAAATATAAGGGTATATTCGTTGTCTACAGGCTTTGATGCATTAAGTATATAATATATAAGTGCCAATTTGCATCAAATTCTGTGAGAAAAAAAGTTATGCACGTCATTTAGTTTTTATTTAAAATATTTAAAAATGCAATATTAAGAATTGCAAGAACCTGCACCAACTCTATATTTCCACTTAGGTAATTCTATTGCAATAATGCAAACCTGCACATTGATAGCTGCTGGCAAATATTAAACCATGTCTGAAGTTCAAACTTTGTCAATTAATTTGAAGCACTTTCATTTTATCAGACATCTAGTATCAGAAGTGAGAAAATATTTGTGAGAAATTTGCGGTAGATAAGCCTCATATGGAGTGGCAGAATTCCAAATGCCTGACATAACACTGAACTCATGAAGCATTGATTGCTCAAATCATATATCGTGCATTCCACACTCAATTCTATGTTGGCCATATGTGAAATCATATTGGCATCTACGTGTACGCATGCACGTATAAAGATACAGTTCTCTTACCTTGAATTTCATGCTGCTCAATTGGTAAAGTATATCCCCCATACTCTCCCGGATAACAGCCCATGTGATCTTCTTGTCGGACTGCGCAGTCGATTCAACAGCATGGCGGGAAAAATCGTAGAATGCAATCATATTGCGTAGCATGCCGACACTCTTGTAAAAAGGGCAGAAGCGATCGTATGGTGTATACCTGGAATAGCAACAAACAAGATAAGTTATTTTAAAGACGTGATGCAAGCTAATAAACACAATTGCAACACCGTACCCATTTTGCTGCAGATAATCGTCTTTTATTAATCGGGCCACTTCCAAAGTAATCTTATCAGTTTCAGCCAATGATGCCTATCAAAGTTTCATGAAATTATATGACAAAGTCTGACTGTTGTACTACTGAGCACTTTCCAGATAGTACAACTAAAAGCATTTCTCTTTACAGGGTGTCTACTAAACTTTCATTTCAAATTTCCAGTACATTTACAGAATTTTAAAGGATGTTTATATAAAAGATCCATAACACAAAATGCATAAAACGAAAGATAGTTATTAATCCCTGTATGGAAACTGATGAATAAGTGGAATGAACCAGCGAATTTCTAAAGACTCGTGCTTGGTATTTTGTTCCAGGCAAATTAAAAGAGTAACAAGAAATCAAAAACTTATAAATTCTCCAGGATTTTAAGAACAAAAAATTCCAGTATAATTTCAGGATTTCTAATATCAGTAGACACCCTGCATTAACACCAAGTTCAACAGCACTTAAAAAGTTAAAATATGTTGGTCATTCAATCACCTTTCCGACAAGTTGGACAATTTCCGACAGATCCTCCTCCTCTTGAAGAATCTCTTTGCACTGAAAACATAATAAATCACATTGTATTGGAAACAGAATATCACTGTCTATAACTTGAAATCTACCTTAGTTCTTAGTGGAACAAACTCTGGATGATGCTTTTCATAGAACTCATCCAACGCTCTCATATATTTGCTGTATGAAATGAGCCAGTTGATAGATGGGAAATGCTTTCTCTGCGCAAGCTTCTTGTCCAAACCCCAGAAGACTTGTACAATACCGAGCGTAGCTGAGGTTACAGGATCCGAAAAGTCTCCACCAGGAGGTGACACTCTACAAGAGCGAATAAGCCATGAAGGTAATAGCCACATTTGGAGTAGTACCACAAATGAACAAACCGCAAGAGACACTTACGCTCCAACTATACTAACGCTGCCTTCTCTTTCAGGATTTCCCAAGCATTTCACACGGCCAGCACGTTCATAGAAAGAGGCCAGTCGAGCTCCTAGATAAGCAGGGTATCCTGAATCTGCTGGCATCTCTGCCAGACGACCTGAGATTTCTCTCAAGGCTTCGGCCCAACGAGATGTTGAATCTGCCATCATGGAAACGTTGTAGCCCATGTCTCGGAAGTACTCGGACAGCGTGATGCCTGCGAGAAATCAACATAGTTTACTATCCTAAGTCCACACTTATCCATATCCATTTGTTCAACTCGGCAATACCAGTATAGATGGATGCTTCACGGGCAGCGACGGGCATGTTGGATGTGTTGGCCACGAGGGCTGTGCGCTTCATGATGGACTCGACATTTCCATCGATCTCAGTAGTCAACTGGAAACAGACATTAGTTATGATTATGGTCTAGTTAGTACCATATTAATATTAATCACACTAATTAGCAAGCTGAATATAGTGTCGCATTTTATATACAAAGCACAATCCAATACTGTGAAAATAGTTAAAATATAAGCATTGTATTATACATTATAATAAAAAAATGTGGGCTTAAAAATTTGGTTTTAGCATTGCCAATCTAATTAACAAAAACAGGGACAAGACATTCGTTGCAACATTTTTGTTGTGACAGTTTTAAATTGGCAACTTGGGTTGAAATGTGTTGCAAAAGAAAGGTCACCTAATTTTGGATTCATTCCATTATATTTTGGCACTTTAGAAGGTATTGTACAATTGCTATATACTCCAACAATTGTCTTTCATAAATAGCAAGACAAATTCCGGTTTTTTTCACTCCAAAGAACATTCCAACTCACACAAGTGTTTCTCAAATATATAGTACTAGTAAATAAATATATATTAACCTCGGGGAAATCCCGCAACACTTCAGACATTTCATTGCCTCTTTCTCCGCAACCGACGTAGATAATAACATCACTGTTGGAATATTTAGACAATGACTGCGAGATGACAGTTTTGCCACAACCAAAAGCACCAGGGATAGCAGTGGTCCCTCCTTGAACACATCTGAAAAGTAATTACATAAGTTCAAAGTTCATCACCATCACCCATTGACCAATTTGCTACTCACGGGAAGAGAGCATCAAGAACACGTTGCCCTGTAAGTAGCGGATGATTGGCTGGAAGTTTCTCAGTACATGGTCTTGGTTGACGTACAGGCCAAACCTGAAGCATACTGAATTTCGACTTTTGGCCATCAAACTCGGTCTCAAGTATGATATCCTTTATAAAAATAACATCATACTATTGCACTTTTCCTTATTATTGTGTCAATCAATATCCAGTCTTATTACGTTGATGTTGTAAGAACCAGGCTCAGCAATGTAAGTCACGGTGCCTTTGGCCCTTGGAGGTAACAGCATTTTGTGCTTGATAAGAGTGTTCTCAAAAATTGTCCCATACACATCACCTCCAGTAATGTGGCTCCCAATCTGCAAGAAAATCAATCCGCAATTTATATTTTATCATGTTTTAAGATGAGGAACAACCAACCAATGTACCTTGACACCTATTGGCTTGAAATCCCAATTCACGGTCCTTGTAAGAGCAGGGGTGTTGATACCCTTGGGGATGTAGATGCTCTGGGTTAGCTCACAAATGTCTTTTAGGGGACGTTGAATTCCATCAAAGATGCTTCCCATAATACCAGGTCCCAATTCAACGGACAGTGGCTTTCCGGTACGAAGGACAGGATCTCCTACGGTGACACCAGCTATCAAATGTTAAAATTAAGGATATCCTTGCGCAACTTCCAGTGATTTTATCTATTTTCAGGTATATAGTTATGCAAGGATACACGTTTCTTCGTACACTTGAATGGTGGCAAGATCCCCTTCCAGACGGATGATCTCTCCAACCAACTCGGAGTGTCCTACACGCACCAACTCGTACATAGCAGCTCCGGCCATCTTTTCTGCGGTGACCACTAATTTCAAGAGAAGTACATTAAAAATTAGAAGTGAAACTATAAAATAGCATCGAAAAAGCCCATAGGTCGTTAACATTAAACTTTGTAACCAAAAAATTGCTCCGATTTATTTATCATGGCGTTATCAGCAAATTATTGTGTAATGATCTGGCTGCGAGGTTTGTGAACTTAAAACTTGGTGGACTACAAATTATCTTCAAGGATCGTTTTACACAAGTTTGAAATTCATTTTTAATGACCATTTTCAGGATATTGCTCATACTTTTTGACTTTTCCATTGATCCATAGCCATTTTGAAATTATTTTCAAGTTCATTTTAAATATCAATTATTTGTTGTTAAAAAAAAGTATTCAAATGTACATGAAAAAATGTAGTGCTACTCCATTATTTAAATGTGCTAGTTTACACAATAACCTTCAAATTTGCCTGAGTACTCAAAGTTTATTCATCATCAAATAGGAGTGAGGAGTGATTATTTAATCAATTGTTATTTATTCTCTTCACATAGGTTTGTCAAAATTGAAGCATTGTTATTAGAGGTCATCATCAAGAAACGAAGCTACAAATAAAATAATTAAATTCAATATTATATTTTCCAGTATATTGGTGAACAATTATTACAAGTATCATTCATTCCCTTAAAAAAGGAAGGAAACCAGCTACAGGTCACATTTGCATTTATATTAAATAATGTGGAAACGTTTAAGCAACTTAAAAAATATGTCGACATTTACCAAGAAATATATATTCCTAGTTTAATAAAGTTTAATCAGTTTAATTATTACCAGGACCAGACACTGCATGCACATATCCGAACATTGATTCCTTTTCCACATCTCGGATCTTGGCTAAATTCTTGGTATTCTCCATTCCACCTGCCTGTATAGAGAGAAGAAAAAAATTAAATAACAGGAAAAACTTTCGTTAATAATGCCGTTATATTAAATGGAATTTTAACCGATGCTCATTACAATTGTAATCTGGAAAGCCAGAGATAAAATGGGGACCCTTGAACTCGCAATCCTCAATTTGAGATTTGTACGGACAACGCCCACACAAAACTTTAATATCATTCACAATTGCACAATACAAAAGTGCACAATTAATATTGCATAAATTAAACGCAACTTACGATAGAGGGGAGTTCCGGGATTGAAATAGGATTTTTGGTTGTAGAAATTTGCGTGTCCGCAATGGAACACCCGGAAAATCGGTGGCGATTTCTTCACTAAAATTACCTACAATTCACGCTCCACCAATCTTACAATAAAAAGAACCGGCTTGCATTGCTGCAATGTTGGCACTCGTTAGTTGTAGCACCGGTTTTTACTGGCAAGTCGTTGCGAAAAATGGAATTCACCGATCGCGACTCATTTTGAATTAAAAAAAATATATATACTTTATCAGTTACCTGACCGCATACGCGGCTTATAAAAAACGTATTTCTTGTCTGTCGTGTATAAATAGAAAGAAATGGAATTAAATGAATGATGAAAACGTACCATTGAGTACTGTGCAGCGATTTTCAGCTGACCGTACGCCCAGCTTTTTCCAACGTTGCTGCTGCACTACGGCAAGCGATCCGCAATCTGCAGTCAACCTAGATATGACGCGGATCGGATCAATCAACTTGTCCGCATTTTTCTTGTTGATCCGTAGAACCTTATAAATATAATATTGTGTTATAAAAATAAGGCAAAACTACTAAGAAAATTATTAAAGAAATGTGCGATTATATACTTTTGGGATTACTTTGGTAATGGTATAAATAGGCTACGTTATGGTTTTAACTCGGGTTTTAACCGGTTTTAACTTGGTTTTAAAAACATGCGGATCACATCACGGCGCTCGTGCATCGATCTACAGTTGCACCGGTTGCAGCAAAGAAGTTTTTTTTTATACTAGATGTACTACGCTGCCGATTTTCGATATTTTTCTGTTGTCCGTCGTACGATGTACACATTGTGTTATTATATAAAAAAGGGATATTGCATGATGCGGGCAACATTGTGTACACTGTAGGCGTGGTCACACTCGTCCGCGAATTTCAAATTCAATAAGCTTGGTTCTCAGTAAAATTTGGTAAAATCAAGGTAGTGTCTAAAGGGTAAAATATGGCAACGATCTCGTTACGTAAATGAAGAACAAAGTGAACTATATAAAAGTTGTAAGGTCACAAGCTGAGCTCAGGAGCATTGTTATATGCATCTCTTATAACATCTGATCATATGATCTGATGCTTACATGTTCTGGAACCATCCACGTCCCCCAAATTATTCTTGGTTATAATAGGGGCATATGGACCTATGACCTTTACATTTCATCCATTCTTGGAATAGGCCTACATATTATTGGTATTCTGGTTTGGCCTAATTTTGCTCGGTAAATTGAAATGTTCCTGAGGTGCCATAAATGCATGGGGGGTGGGGAAGGGGGACGCATTGGCTAGCAAACAAACCTTCCATATTTGGAACTACCACTCTTGGAACTACTAATTAAATGGACAAAGCCAGTCTGGGGAAAAAGGGCGGCAAACACGTTTTTTAATGTTGATGTAGCGTTATTATAATTATTCTTCTTATTATTATTCTAGAAGTCTGCAGGGAATCATTTTAATTTTTGATATATGTATGTATATGTAAAATAGTATAAAATTGCATGGAAGCCTGGAAAACTCAGGGTAAGTTGTTAAATCACAGATTGGGTAAAAACTTTTGGTACAAATCATTTCCACTTATTTTGCAAAACAGTTTTAAAATAAATTTCACATCACTGACATTTAACATTTCCTGTTATGTTCTTCACCTTTAAGATATGTATAAAAATTTCGCATTGTTTTCCATTCTGATCATAATAGAAATATGTTTTAATGATCTATAATGATTTTTATATACAAATAATATTTTCCCAGAATTTTGAAGAATCGTGTAAGTATAATATCTTTAGATTCTGGGAGTTTTTGACAGCAGGCAGTCAATTTAAAATGGACAGTTTACACCCGAGGTTACACCAACTATTCCTTGATTACACCTTGATAAGACGGCACCTGGTAAAGTTGTCATCCTCATAAGTCGTCTAAATTTAAAAGGAAATTAAGGCCTGAGTAGTGACCTAAGGTCACCTAAACAACACATGCAGGGTGTGTCTTCCAGCCAGAATGCCGATTAAAAATAGACAAAACAATCATCTAACAACGGTGCACATTCAAAAGTTGTGTTAGAAATGACATTACTTATGGGAGTTCATATCTTTTTATAACTTCTTGAACACAATATGAGTGACATTTAATTGCCCTTTTCAAAGTAAGTTCTGGAATTTTGACATTCCAATGGCCATTCCTTAATTGTACGTAATTCCAGACCTTGTTCCAAAGGTCAGAAAGGGTAATATCAAGAGGTAATATCCATTAATTTCCCTGGGGTGGGGGATGGGTACAACAAAATAACTCCGTTTCTCCACCAATCACATTTGCCAATTCAACTGTGAATACGCCCCTTTGTCTATAAACAACGAATAACCGGCTTTGACAAGTTTGGGCATGTAGAGCAACAGAAAACAGAAACAAAGGGACACTTCGAAGGCTTCCAAAGTTCGAGCTACACGTATAATATTTTTGCTGCTTCAAGTTTGTAAAAGGTGCCTTACAAGATGACGGACACGTTTTATCACTACACCAATCACCCATCGATGACTGCTATTCAACATTCCCGTATCATACATAAATCAACGGGAAAATGCGCCCAATATGGCCCTGGAGTTTATGCAACAACTTTAAACCCAAGCGAATTCTCGAAAGCCGCCCTTGCTCAAAACAACTACGATGGTATGGATGCATCCTTCCTGAGTAATCTGAAGAGAGGAAAGCTGGACTACGCCTTTGAAATGGTGGTACCAGAGGGCCTTTTTGAAAGAGTTGAGAGCCACAGAGATATTTGGAAATACGAAGGGGATTTCGACTTGGACGAATGCTACGAATGTAGCGTGATAGCCGTTCCTTAGTAAGTTACATTAACCCAAGCATTAACACTAATTTTCTAACATTGTAACTAATGACATACAAATTACCTACTATTTTTTAGGACTGCAAGATGGCGGTCTCAAGCTCCCAAAATGGACCACGCCAACAAGTCTTAACCTGCTGTGCATCCATTACGGAGAAAACAAAATGTTTATTTTTCAAAGTTAATTGAGTACATGTGTTCGTAAAGTTAGTTTAGTTACATGTATCTGTGTTCATAAAGTTCTATGTTAGTTACATGTGTTCATACAGTTGTGTTACAAAGTTTCCTGGATTGAAATAAAATTCCATTGAAGCTTGCTTTTTGTCTTCAACGCGATTACTTCCGGATTTTTTTCAGTTTGCAATAATTTTAAGCCATAATGAGCAATACAACAATAAAAGCGTTCATTACCCGAAGAAGTAAATTACATATAGCACTAAAATTAATTGTAATTAAAATTTGTAACATTTATAAGCAAATTGTTTGATTTTGGATACAGATTAATAACCAAGAAAGTTCTTAATTCACTGAAGTTGCAGCATGCTTTTCCCACATACCTCCTAGGTCATTCACATTTGGGTGGGTCCCTGTTGCTATGCCCTTTCAATCGCTGGCAATTGGTGGAAGAGGCTGTTATGTCACACCCCAGAAAGTGGACCCACATGACCATCTGGACCATTACTTTGGAATTCCATAGGCGAATCCAATACTTCGAAGGACGTGCATGGCCTCTGCTGTAGCAAGGAGTTCTTGGAAGAGATAGTAATTTGTAATCGTAACTTCATTCCTTCGTTGAATCAAGTTCTGAAAGTCGGTCCACCATAAGCTGAAGACTAATAAATATGAGATGAAAATACTTTATGTGAAAGTTCAAATATATATAAAAACCAAATACACATAAGGCTGGGTTCTGTATGGATTTAGAATTAACTGGCTGCTTTATTATGTGGAATTCAATGCACAATTTTTAAATAATGTTTTACAGAAATAAAAGATAGCCACGTAATAGAGAAAATTGCAGGTTCATGATAGGTATTATAAGGCATTTAGAAGTTCATTACTAAATTATGATTTATATTATACACTCTTTATTGTACTCTGAATTGATAATTGCAATAAAAGTCCATGCTGGAACCCAAACCATTGACTAATTGACCAGTTGGAACTTCTGCCATCTGGATTGCAATATCATCATTGAAATAGTGAACCACAGCATTCTTATTTATAAATCTGGGAGAATGGGAAGCTAATTCTTTCATAAGCCCCCACTTCCACCCACCACCTTTTCAGCAATGCCCAATCACCTTTGCATGAACTGTTACCAAAATATAAAATTTCTCTATTATTCAAAGCTATTGCAAGTTGTTAATACTTAACTGCAAAAACAGTTTGCCAGATTAAATTATCCAATGACCAATTAACAGCAAATAAAAAGCAAAATTTGTTTAAAGCAGCAATAATTTTTATTGATTAATTGGCTTACCAAATAGTAGCATTTTACATCCTGGATTTACTAAAGATGAGACGTGATGTACCCGGTTGTCACAATGGCAAAATGGATGTGATGAAGATATGAATGAGTATTTTGGTTCTCACTGCTCACATGTCCCTTGTGTTTTTGGTTTGAGGATGAGCCACCCTGCGGTTTCATCATGACAGTGATCCCGAAGAGAAACAGCCAATGGCGTGGACTTATCTGTCTTTTGGCCCATCCCAGTGTGTGGCAGCCAAGCAGACCCATTCGTTGTAGGGCTGCTTCAAGAGAACATGTTGAACAAGTTCAATCCACACAAAACAACTGACACCAACACGAGGATTTTCATTCAATGACTGCATCTTCATCTGAATAACATTCATAGAGAGAGAGAGCTGCCAATGGATAAAAGCCCTATGTCATAGAGTGAGTATTGACCCAATCATGCATGAAATCTACATTGTACTCTGCTAAATAAAAGCATGCTATGAAGATTTTTTAGTCATTTATAAAACAGTAGTTTTTATTAAATTTTATTGTAACATTGTCCAGTAATAACGTTATATTGATCTGATATTAATTAGAATATAGCAAAAGTTTAACAATTTCTCAATAAGTACAACTATTATATGTACACAACTAAAAGTTTTTTTTTTTATTCTAGTAAAATTAAATTTGACATTCTTAGGTATGTTTGGAGGTATGTAGTACCTACATAAAATGACAACATTTGTAGATATCGCAAAATTGGAATTATTCGGTACAATTAAAATGACAAAATTGTTGTTAAAAATAAAAACATCTTAATGTCATTTAAAACATGAAATAGATGTAATAATTTTAAAACTATTTAGGGGAACATGTGGTACTTCGTTTTTTTCCCCGCAGATTGGCTTTTAGAAAACCAATTTACATGCTAAAATCTTCAAAATATTGCTAATATTAAAAAAAAATCATTTTAAAGAGAAGAGCAAAGTAACATAAATGTATAAAGCCATTTAATGGAACACAATAGATTTATGAAATGCATTGACAAATATTGTAAGAGATATATAAAAAACAGCTGTACACCTTCATTATAAGTTACACTAGAATACAACAAAATCCAAACACTTAAAACTACTCATATTACACCAAAATCATTATATACACGTAATCCTTAAATGCATTGATATGTGTTGTAACTTTTATTTTCAGATGCTTTATAAAAATACATTTCGATTATTTTAGAGCATGGGAGCATGAAATTCCATTATATACAGTATAGCAAACATTATTTGAAGGCAATATAAGCACATATTTGCAGGTAGGTTGGAATGTAACAAGTGCGGAAATAAATAATCAGCTGAGGTTCCTTCAATTAACTTTCTGTGCTGAAGGTTTTTGTTTGGGTCCCATCGATGATGATCTGACGCCGTGTAATTTGTTGCACGGTAGACCACGACAATAGATGAAATGTGTTATGGGGGGAAGGAAGCAAGGGCTTGTACAAAAGGCACCATATGGAGAGGAGGTGATGGGAGGAAGAGCGCATGCCTTTGATTGCACACACACCAAAGGTCCACGTGGACAAAAGCCACGAGGTCCTCGCGTCAAAACGCAACAATTTTCACCAGCCTTCATATATGTACTACTTTAATAGTCAAGAAATTGGCGAAAGCTGCGCATGTTGATGATTCACATGATTCAAGAGCATAATTTAAACACGGCCTATATATGGGTCTTTTAATTTTTCGTTGCCATAGCACAGCCCCATGGAAACATTATTAGTGAGGAAACATGAACGTTGAAGAAGACAGATGGCCGTTTTGTATGCAAAACGAGTATTAGTCATTACCAAATTGGGACAACTTCAGTAGGCTTACACGCATAGGTTTGACACATGAAAGGGACTAATTTAGAGTCATATAGAAAGAAGTGAGTTACATTGTATTTTGCAACTTTCATGTAGTAATCCTACTGCAATGGACATGGTAAATTAGGTCAACAATGTTACATAGGTATACCTATATGTTATTGGTTTTATGTTACAAAATTTAAAATGGTATCAAATACATAAGATAAAAAGGAGCATAGTTACTTCTGAAGTTGTATTTTGTTATTATTACAAAGTATAAACTTAACCTACTTTCAAATTTGTAGGGAAATCAGTTTACAATCAACTTGAGGGGAATTAAATTGTGTTAACACTGAATTATATATATTGCAAATTTGTGTCCATTTTTCTAATGGATAACATGTTGGCTTTTAGTTAGTATTCATACATTAGGCAAATTAGGCACATCCAGTGAATCTATCATTCATTTAAGATTTCATTATCTGATAAACCTTGCTGGAAGGTGTAAATAACGAGACAAAACTGAATGAATATGTTTCCAATGTAATAACAGGTAATACAGACTTGCCAGTGACATGGAAGAAGAGACAATGTAAACAGATTGCTAACTCATTGTGAACATTGTGGTGCAAGTTAATTGTGTAAGAAGTGGCCATGCCAGTTGACTTGGAACCTTGCAGTGATCGAGAAAACGACCCATGCAGTGGCAATGTGTCACCAAGCACACCCACGGAGGACACCATGTCAGCGTCAGTGGCTGTTGTGCCATGCAGAAGAGGTTCTGGCAGAGACCGTGAACATGTGACATTAAGCCGAGAAGAGAGAAGGAGACGTAGAAGAGCAACACAAAAGTACAGAACAGCACATGCAACCCGGGAAAGAATCAGAGTTGAGGCGTTTAATGTGGCATTTGCAGATCTTAGAGTACTGTTGCCTACTCTTCCACCGGATAAGAAGTTATCCAAAATTGAGATTCTAAGACTGGCCATATGTTACATAGCTTACTTGAACCATGTGCTGGACGTGTAAACCCGGTTTCTGTGTAGAGCAATCAGTATAATATTGGTATAATATAGAATATAAATGTATAAATGTATTGCGAGTCCAAAGCTTTAGAAAAATAATTATTTATTGCATTTATTTATTTTTGCTTTACATAACAAAATTGAAAAAATAAAAGGATCGGTCGAATATCATTTTGTCTTGGTTCATAATTTCTTCATACTATAGAAAAGTCTAAAGACCATTGTCTGGAAAAAAAAACGTGGACAGATTTTTTCGAAGCTTTTGGGTTTTTCCTTTGACTTTTCTTAAAACAGGGATTTCGGATTTCTAGAAAAATGCCGAATAAACTAATATCTGCTGATATGTAAACCGAAATTGAACGCAAATTTGCAAACATTTCTTTTTTGACCAGTCTAAATTTATTTAGTCTAGCATAAATTAATTGCAAGAATTCTAAAAGTACAATTGATAACTATTACAAATTGGATTTATAATTTGTTTCCGGAAAATAAAATGAATTGTGGTGGAAAACTTTTATATGCATTATGGTGATTCAATGTTTAAGTTATGCGTTCGTGCCTAACATGACACTAAAGCAAATAAATATCAGTTGATATAACTTATTGAAAAATGATAAACTGTGTAATTAGTTCATCTATAAATGAAAAGATGTCTTCCAATATGGCAATTTTTTGCAAAAAAGTGATGTCCTTTCACTTGGAAAGCTATACTAATGCAATGTGCACAAGTTTGCAAAACAATGAAAGGCTCAGCATGAGATGTGAGCTATATAGGAACAATAAACATGTGACAATAATTGTCTCGGACGCAAATTGAGCAATAGGAAATTAATTTCCAGTTGCAGTGATGGAATTGTTCCATCAAGTCAAGTACAATGAGACCAGCTCGCAGTTTCATTCTCTCCCAGAGGACTTGTTTAAGAGGGCAGCACTGACACATAGGGGTGATGTGGTTGGTGACTGGAATTGGACAGACAGCTTTATGCACGGTTCATTTGCTCAAGTGTTCGCAGTTGCGGTTATATTCCCTTGCACAAATTTCGTTCCACGAATTAGATTAAACCTATCCAGAAACTGGGCAGATTCGTTTATAAAATTATTTGGACCATTGCTGATTAGGGCAGCGCAGCTGCGTCGGCACATTTTTCCTATAAAAAGAAAATATATACTGACCATTGGCCAAGGAGGAAAGCTTTACACTTGCATCCAGAGAAGGATTTGTTGCTTACAGGACGCAGATGTTTCAATAGGAATTCCACTGACGAGGCTTTGTGAGTCTCGATATATATCTACAATATGAAATGCGTGCTGAATGGAAATGAAGGAGCACTTCTGGCACGAATTTCTCGCAAAAGTATCAAATCTGAACAGGAAAATTCGTCAATACTTTCTTTCAATTCTATTTCCCACCCGGTCACAAATGCATTGTTATGGCCTATATACTGTTTGAATAATGTATTTCTGCATTGAATAAATTACAGGAAATCTCCTTAGTTATTTTATTTAAATTTTATGTGAATCGCTTGTTTGCGAAAACCTGAATGCTGACCGTTTATATCATCAGCTGCTAATTAAGACATTGATAAGTTATACAGTTTTTGACCAATAAAAGTCAGAAATGCCAGAGTTGTGGAGCTTTAACATGTATACATCACATGAGAGATGCAAAAGAATAAAAGTATGTAGACGAGAGCTGTAGAAATAGCATGCTTATTAGGTATAGGGATTTCATAATATGGGCCTATTGGGAACCTTGTTTGGTAATGCAGCATGACTTTGTGGCTTTAGGGTACTACTATAAGTAAATTGTTTTAGAACAAAACAGACAAAAAATGCATTTGACAATTGCAACTTATTAAAGATGGATAAAAAACAATTGAAAGAAAAACATGCAATTTTGCAGTTCCTGTCTGATATATTCAGTAGCAAATTGTAAACAAATAATGGTTCTTGAATGGAGAACAATGAACCAGTTATAGGTACCCATAACTGGACAGGATTTTAGAGTTAATTTGTAGTGGCACATTTCCAGTTTTCCTTCACAAATCTATTTTCCCCCACAAATAACTGGAAGGGAATTCCGTATTCAGTCGAACAGTATAATGATTTTGGTTGTAAGGGCCTTGCGAAATTTGATGGATGCAATAAATCTATATGATGCTCGGCTAAGGGCCTCTAGTTGGCGCTAAATCAGACAGGTAGGAGAGGAATGGGGGTGAGTGTTTACGGTCCATTGGGGACCACTCTAATGAATGCATATATAATGTGCCTGGGATCGGTCAATTTTCGAGTTACAAGCATAGGATATACGTAGACTATAAAGGATAGGTAGGCCTACTTGATGTTGCCACAATAGCTCTTCAAATATTCGATTGGTGCACGAGGACAATGTGCAATCATAAAACCGGTGATGTCACCTCTCTATACAATATACAGGGGAAGCCAAATCGATGACTTCAATGTATACATACCTTCAAAGAGTACCATTGATAATAATTATCGTAAACATAAGCTTTCCATAGAGGAAATTGGTCTAGCCATAATGCATGAAAATGGTATAGGGTCCAGTTTTATCAAAAATGCAATAAATGTACACAACAAGCCAAATGAATTTAGAGCTGCAAAGTGGTTCTATATAATGTGTTATTTCGAGGAAAGTATATAAAATATAAAGTAGGTCACCTAAAAGTTTTTACATCTTTCAAAAAAGCGAAAACAAGTGAAATTGAAATCAACATAATATGCAAAGCAATATTTGGAAAGTTGGTTTTGAGACAACTTTTACAATACTAATTAGGCATAGCTCTATGCAATAGTAGGTACATACAAAATAGCCTATTCATTACAAATTGGGATTACTGCAATCATAGCATGACTCGTTCAAAACCAAGGTGAATTTCAAGTTGCCAGTCATGGAACGTAATATACCTGCAATGTAACACTGCATGGCATCATTTTCCTCAAATACTTTATCAGATTGTGCATTTTCACTTCTGAATTTAAAAATATAAACTTATAAAACCAAGCCAACATATTATTACTATAATACGTAGTTAACAATAAATGGAAACAACTTTCTAACCTCAAAAAGAAACTTTAAAGAGCAGTTACAGTGACCTGTTTATATGGACAACATCATTTATGCTGAATATGAGGTTCACTGAACCTTAAATTTGCAGCATATAGTAGCCTATATTAATAGCATTAGTGGGAGATTGTGGTTGAAATAAAATGAAATTACATGCTTGAACGATTACATATGATCATTGCTGACAACATATATTTGTTGTCGTTTCATGGTACATACATACATATGATATCTATGGCATATAGATTTCAAGTTGAGCTACCGAAACCTATTCCAGTTAATTAGGTTTTCGGATAATCGTAGTTATACGGCATTTGCAGATACTCTCGTAACTGGCTATATTCAAGAGTTGCAGCCAATTAGTAGTAGTGTTGCCGTGGAGATCGACATCACACAGACGTTTACATGCAATCGGATTAGCTGAGCACTTCCACAAAAGCATGGACACAAAATAGCCCTGCACACATTCATAACAAGTCCTGGAATAATGAGAAAAACCCATGGAAAAACGTTCCAATCTCCTGTTAAAAACTCCCAAAACCGATAATGTATCCCGTCTTTTGAGCAATTAGAACAACACCCTGAATTGATTTTTCTCGATCGCCGATTATCTCTTTATTGATCATTCTGCTTGAATGAACAGATACACGAAGTGAATCCGTCAGTCAAAGCAACCCCTGTTTACAGTCTTCTCAGCAAAGCAGTAAAATAAGTGAGCATTGCAGGAAAGCTTTTTTTATATCACCAGAAACTAGGAGCTTGAAATGACAGGTGGGCTTGTGAAACCTCACATTTCGTATGCTCAAAGTGGAGGAGGTTTTTTGGGGATGGGATGGATCATGGTGGACGGGTGCAATCAAGGCGGAGATTTACGGCTTTTCCCCGCCCGCCGTTTGCCAAGGGGATTTCTTCTAGCAGATCCTATTAGTCACCCGAAAGCCGTTTCTGTTTTCAGAGGATTACTGCATGTGGGATGAAGGGTGGTGCGAGGGGGGCAAAGGGTTGAGGTGATGGCAACCTATAGACGAAGGGGCCGAAATCCATAAATTGGCCCAATTACAACCAGTTTGACGGCATATTCTAGCCGAGTAAATGTGAAAAAAGCTCGCCTCAACCGAATAATTAATTTGGGATTAGCAATTGAGGTGGAATTTTCTGCAAAAATATATTTCTATATGTCTTGTATTCAAGCAATTTACAGAAATATAGCGATTTTATTTATAAAGACATGCAAAAGTTTTGCATGTTAGGTCTAACATTCTTAAAACTACTTGAATCTATAGTAATAAAGTAACTGTAATAAAATTAATTCAGTGTGTAAAATACAATATTATTACTATATGTAGTGATTTAATGAAGATTACTTTATTTATAGAATATATGACAAATGCGTTTGTATAATTAGGTACTACTGTTCGAAGTTATACAAAATTGAAATAAACAAGATCGACAAATATTGCAATTTGTTGAAGTTTGAAGCATGAGGTAATTAAAGAACACAAGTAAGTGTTGCAGTAATTGAAATTAACTCACACAATTGGTAATCAATTGATTAGGGTTTTGTTTTGGGTACCTACAGAAATCATGCTGACATTTAACTTGCTTCAAATATTTTATGAGCACATTTCCAACTTCATTTTGGATTATTGGCAAGTTTCCTACTAAGAATTTTCAAATAGGACAGCTATGTTGATAAAATTACAGCATTAATTAGTTCTTTAATTAGAGAAGAAGTTTGAACCACTGAGCACCGAGTGAAGTTTTGCAGCATTTTAAACCTATTAATAAACAATTGCAACAGTTTAGTTGCACATGGATAGTAGTAGCAGGTGCGAAACGGTTACTCTAATGCACGTCTATTAATTTTCCACTTTCACCAGATCTGGCATCCAATTGGCTTGTGTGTGCATGGTGCAGTTGTGTCTTGCGATCGATTTGAGTTTTGCACTTCCCAAGAGACACGTGCAACACCCAAAGGGCTCAAAACACATCCATCCATCCTTCACTGAATAACCAAATTCGATATAGAAATTTCCAGGTGCGGATTACTAAACATGCATCTCAATTAAAGCCACTCTATACGAGAGCTAGGATGAGAGGAGAAGAGGAGAGGCATTTTGCACACCATGTTCATCATTTTCAAGTGTCGTTAATGAATTTGTTTCCGGTTATATCCCGACTGGCAAATTGTGGAAATAATTACCGATCGATGCTATGCTCTCCACTGTTGTCTCATTTCGAAGAGCAATTGCTTGTAGGCCAATCGATCAAGTTAGCTGAAAAGCGACTAATTATGGCCAAGACGTACAAGTGCCAAATCTGTCATCCCAATTCTGAAGCTACACCGACAGTTCAAGCAACCGTTTATAATCAGAATAACGATCAAATTATACTCATTACACTATGCAAGATATAACAGGCCTTGTTACTGTTGCTAGGTGTCCGCAAAGTACGGACATGTTCATAAATGACATTACTTTTCATGAGTTTCAGCACCCATTTTGTCAAAAACAGGAAACTCCTTTTAACAGTTTACAAATGACCAAGAATAGCACGTCGTATATGAGCAACCCCTTGGCATAGCTACGGTCTACAGGATCATATGTGGGTCAACCTTCAAATAGCTTGCAAGCTAGGCCAGAGCAAACATTGATAATTATTACATTCGATATGGGTATTGATGTGGAATCCTGAGGACTTTTCTAATCCAACTGTGTCGGTTTCACACACTCCGATGCAAATTTTTTCGCGCCTAAGCAATGACAGCTAAACGCAATCAAGTTTCACTTTGAATGCCTCCACTAAAAGTCGAACATCTCCTAAACCGTGATAGCAGTGTCAATTCCGATGACAGATTCGGAATCCTGAGGATTTTTCCTTTCAGAATATGTTGGTTTAGTGCAGATAGGACCACAAATAATCATCGTTTTACATGGCTAAAGTGAACTCTGCTAAACCTTCACTGTTCTTGCATCCACTAAAAA